>JAVIAB010000047.1:31592351-31634851 GCA_032433765.1 Megaustenia siamemsis
GGCAACACTTAAGGAGTCTGAGATTAAGGTGGTTTGGTCACGTGAGAAGAAGGGCCATTACTCCTATTCACAAACAATTATTATTTGAATAAATTAGGGACAGAAAGAGGCCAGTGTTGAGATATAAGGTTGTTGGCAGGGTTTCTTTGAGCGAATTCTCTATCAACGAAAATAGCTGAGGAAATCTGACATCAGATCGTAGCACATGGATAACAAAAATAAAATAAAAAACGACACAGCAGCATTCGAGGAAGCGTTGAAACAAAAGGAGTAAAAGAAAGGAGTTGAGACCAGACACCACAAATACATCCAGTTCACTCTGCAGTCAGATCCGTCTATTTAATATTAGCAGATTTAGTCATGAGGAAAGCGGCACAGTATAACAGCATGCAACATAAGACACGAACATATCACTAGACTTTTACTGACAAATGATGACTGCTTGCTTGCTACCAAGCGTCTGTCAAGACACCAAAGGTCATAAACATGGTTATTACTTTTGTTATGTAATGCGGCCACCATCGCATACTGAAATGAACAAAAAAGAGAATTTTAGCAAGAACAGCAGAAAGCGATTAGAGATCAAATATAAAAACTGTTCAATGTCAACGACTCAGCATTCCTCTTCCTCTTCTTCTCCTCCTTCCTTTCAGCTCCTTCTTGAAATTCTTTTAAGATCGTCCGAAGTCATCCCCATCATCTTCATCACTGTCTCCACGTGTTTTTTAAAGTATATTTTGGTCTTCCACTTTGTCTCCTGTCCTGGGGATTCCATAAAAGAGCATGTCGTGTAATACTCTCAATTGGTTTGCGTAGTGTGTGCCATACCCAGAGCCATTGTCTTTGTCGTATCTCATTGTCCACTGGTATTTGACTGGTGCTTTCCCATAATTTTACGTCAGTGATTGTGTCCTGCCATTCGCATTCTTTTTTTTTCTGGGCAAGCATCCATTAATGAAGGTCTGTAGCTTTACTGATTGTCATTTTTGTTGTTCTCCATGTTTCAGATTCATGATTCACGAAAGACATAACCTCAGTGCAAAATAAACACAAGTGGAACAAAAATAAAACAGGTAAATGAATTTAAATATTTGGGAACTTTGTTAACCTCAGACGGAAGATATACAAAAGAGGTGAGATGCAGAATGGCTCAGGCAAAAGCAGCTTTCCAAAAAATGAGGAATATACTATGCAATACATTTTTGACAACAGAAACAAGAAAAATTTCTTAAATGTTATGTAGAGCCAGTCTTAACATATGGATGTGGATCATGGACAATAGGACAACAGACAAGAAAATCAATGGAGTCTGTAGAAATGTGGTTTTACAGAAGAATGTTGAGAATACCATGGACAGCTAAGAAAAGTAATGAAAATGTTCTGAGAGAGGTCAAAGTAAAAAGAGAGCTAATTTCCAATATTAGGAAGAAACAATCATCATTTTTTGGCCATGTAATGAGAAGAGAACAACTGGAATATATTGTAATAGCTGGGAAAATTGAGGGACGAAGAGATAGAGGGAAACAAAGAGAAAAAATACCAGACAGCTTAAGAGAATGGCTTGGCAGAAGGTGAACAACAGAAATGGTAAATAACTGTCGAGATCGAAAGTTGTGGAGAGACATGATCGCCTGCCAGCAGACCCACTACTTGATGATGATGTTTCATAGTCAGACAGAGAACCCTTATATTTTGTGGATGGCTTATTTACAAAATGGTCCCTTTTAAAACAAGAACAGGGGCCACAAATGTACAGAATAATTGATAAATCGAGAAATGGAGAAAATATAGACGTTAGATAGGTAGATTAGATCGATAAATGGAGACACACACAATACATAGGCAGACAGATAGACATACATACATACATACAGACAGACAGACAGACAGACAGACAGACAGACAGACAGACAGACAGACAGACAGACAGACAGACAGACAGACAGACAGACAGACATACATACATACATACAGACAGACAGACAGACAGACAGACAGACAGACATACAGACATACAGACATACATACATACATACATACATACATACATACATACATACATACATACATACATACATACATACATACATACATACAGACAGACAGACAGACAGACAGACACACAGACAGACAGACAGACAGACAGACACACACACAGACACACAGACAGACACACAGACAGACAGACAGACAGACAGACAGACAGACAGACAGACAGAGAAATGATGATGAGTTTATTATACAGATGGGACAATTGATGTCTTTTCACTGCTGCCCTCGCTCGACGGTTATCGTGCATCCACAAAGGCACGTGAAGTGGGCGTAGTTACGTTGTATCGTTCTTGTAAGTAAACTATGATTTCTGAGTATACGAAGCTAACACAGAGAATGTCAGTATGCTTTTTGTTTTGCTGACACTTCACTGATTTTGTTGCAGACAGTCAGATATGAGTCGCTGATAACTTTCATCCCAAGCATTGTTTGTCGGTGGTGAGCAGTGGTGAGGATAGGTTTAGTAAATTGGAAGGCGGACATTAATGTTTGCATAAAAAAGTTTATGTTATTGAGTTATTTTCGGGTCATCATCATTGCACTCCGAACATGTCCATAGGTGCTCAGATCCCCTCCTCAGCAATTCCCTCAGTGTCCAGCGACTGACGACTCCAGTTCTATGTTGGTTGATATTTATGGCTGTGCCCATCTTAACTCCCATTTCCATCATCCGAAGAAGTGACGTGGATCTGTGTTTGTCGAAGTCATGTGCTCTTCCCACATCTCGGAGGGCATTGATGATGTCCGCCCGATCCATTGATTGCCCGTCCTCAACGACAGCGCAGCTAGCCAACCTGTCCGCTCTTTCATTTCCCCGTACTCCCGCATGTCCAGGGACATAGACAAAGGTGACCTTACGTATTTTGGATTTCTGCAACGACCCTACCCATTGCATGCGTACAGAGCCTGCCTCCACTTTTTTAATCATGCTCATCGAATCACTCAGTATACATGCGTGGGTGTAGTCTTGTGACTCTAACCATTTGAATGCCTTGGTCACTGCCAGCACCTCCATTGTCATGCTACTCGTCGTCATGGCGTATGCACCACTGTCTTCTTTGACTATTATGCCTGCCGAGCGTGCTGTAAATGCCCATGCACTTCTTTGGTGTCGTCTTACAGATCCGTCTGTATAGATGACTGCATCTTTCTCAACAGGAAAAAGTAGGGAACAGACCCCGGTGGTGGTTAATGCCGAGGTCAACGGTCTCATCTGCGATAACACCGATGAGAAAGTTTATGTCAACTAAGAAGGAAACAGAGAGGAATTTATACCCTCAAGAGATGAGTTTATGTAAACTAGAAGGTGAGTATGGAAGACAATATAGGACACTTGTGATGAGTTTATGTAAATAAAATGGGAAATTTTGATTATTTTATTTATCATAGAAGCGGAGTTTATGTAAACCATGGGCAGGGACGAGTTATTTGAATGAAAATGTGTTGAACTTAAAGAGAGAATCATTGATAGAACAAGTTCAGATGATAAGAAAAATATGTTGAACTTATATAGAGAATCATTGATAGATCAAGCTCAGATGATAGGAAAAATGTGTTGAACTTATAGAGAGAATCATTGACAGATCAAGCTCAGATGATAGGAAAAATGTGTTGAACTTAAAGAGAGAATCATTGACAGATCAAGCTCAGATGATAGAAAAAATGTGTTGAACTTATAGAGAGAATCATTGACAGATCAAGCTCAGATGATAGGAAAAATGTGTTGAACTTAAAGAGAGAATCATTGACAGATCAAGCTCAGATGATAGGAAAAATGTGTTGAACTTATATAGAGAATCATTGATAGATCAAGCTCAGATGATAGGAAAAATGTGTTGAACTTAAAGAGAGAATCATTGATAGATCAAGCTCAGATGATAGGAAAAATGTGTTGAACTTAAAGAGAGAATCATTGATAGAACAAGCTCAGATGATAGGAAAAATGTGTTGAACTTATATAGAGAATCATTGATAGATCAAGCTCAGATGATAGGAAAAATGTGTTGAACTTATAGAGAGAATCATTGATAGATCAAGCTCAGATGATAGGAAAAATGTGTTGAACTTATAGAGAGAATCATTGATAGATCAAGCTCAGATGATAGGAAAAATGTGTTGAACTTATAGAGAGAATCATTGATAGATCAAGCTCAGATGATAGGAAAAATGTGTTGAACTTAAATAGAGAATCATTGATAGAACAAGCTCAGATGATAGGAAAAATGTGTTGAACTTAAAGAGAGAATCATTGATAGATCAAGCTCAGATGATAGGAAAAATGTGTTGAACTTATAGAGAGAATCATTGATAGATCAAGCTCAGATGATAGGAAAAATGTGTTGAACTTATAGAGATAATCATTGATAGAACAAGCTCAGATGATAGGAAAAATGTGTTGAACTTAAAGAGAGAATCATTGATAGAACAAGTTCAGATGATAGGAAAAATATGTTGAACTTATATAGAGAATCATTGATAGATCAAGCTCAGATGATAGGAAAAATGTGTTGAACTTATAGAGAGAATCATTGACAGATCAAGCTCAGATGATAGGAAAAATGAGTTGAACTTAAAGAGCGAATCATTGACAGATCAAGCTCAGATGATAGGAAAAATGTGTTGAACTTACAGAGAGAATCATTGACAGATCAAGCTCAGATGATAGGAAAAATGTGTTGAACTTTAAGAGAGAATCATTGACAGATCAAGCTCAGATGATAGGAAAAATGTGTTGAACTTATATAGAGAATCATTGATAGATCAAGCTCAGATGATAGGAAAAATGTGTTGAACTTAAAGAGAGAATCATTGATAGATCAAGCTCAGATGATAGGAAAAATATGTTGAACTTAAAGAGAGAATCATTGATAGAACAAGCTCAGATGATAGGAAAAATGTGTTGAACTTATATAGAGAATCATAGTTAGATCAAGCTCAGATGATAGGAAAAATGTGTTGAACTTATAGAGAGAATCATTGATAGATCAAGCTCAGATGATAGGAAAAATGTGTTAAACTTATAGAGAGAATCATTGATAGATCAAGCTCAGATGATAGGAAAAATGTGTTGAACTTATAGAGAGAATCATTGATAGATCAAGCTCAGATGATAGGAAAAATGTGTTGAAATTAAATAGAGAATCATTGATAGAACAAGCTCAGATGATAGGAAAAATGTGTTGAACTTAAAGAGAGAATCATTGATAGATCAAGCTCAGATGATAGGACAAATGTGTTGAACTTATAGAGAGAATCATTGATAGATCAAGCTCAGATGATAGGAAAAATGTGTTGAACTTATAGAGATAATAATTGATAGAACAAGCTCAGATGATAGGAAAAATGTGTTGAACTTAAAGAGAGAATCATTGATAGAACAAGCTCAGATGATAGGAAAAATGTGTTGAACTTAAAGAGAGAATCATTGATAGATCAAGCTCAGATGATAGGAAAAATGTGTTGAACTTATATAGAGAATCATTGATAGATCAAGCTCAGATGATAGGAAAAATGTGTTGAACTTAAAGAGAGAATCATTGATAGAACAAGCTCAGATGATAGGAAAAATGTGTTGAACTTAAAGAGAGAATCATTGATAGATCAAGCTCAGACGATAGGAAAAATGTGTTGAACTTAAAGAGAGAATCATTGACAGATCAAGCTCAGATGATAGGAAAAATGTGTTGAACTTAAAGAGAGAATCATTGATAGATCAAGCTCAGATGATAGGAAAAATGTGTTGAACTTATATAGAGAATCATTGATAGATCAAGCTCAGATGATAGGAAAAATGTGTTGAACTTAAAGAGAGAATCATTGATAGAACAAGCTCAGATGATAGGAAAAATGTGTTGAACTTAAAGAGAGAATCATTGATAGATCAAGCTCAGATGATAGGAAAAATGTGTTGAACTTAAAGAGAGAATCATTGATAGATCAAGCTCAGATGATAGGAAAAATGTGTTGAACTTATAGAGAGAATCATTGATAGATCAAGCTCAGATAATAGGAAAAATGTGTTGAACTTATAGAGAGAATCATTGATAGATCAAGCTCAGATGATAGGAAAAATGTGTTGAACTTAAATAGAGAATCATTGATAGAACAAGCTCAGATGATAGGAAAAATGTGTTGAACTTAAAGAGAGAATCATTGATAGATCAAGCTCAGATGATAGGAAAAATGTGTTGAACTTATAGAGAGAATCATTGATAGATCAAGCTCAGATGATAGGAAAAATGTGTTGAACTTATAGAGATAATCATTGATAGAACAAGCTCAGATGATAGGAAAAATGTGTTGAACTTAAAGAGAGAATCATTGATAGAACAAGTTCAGATGATAGGAAAAATATGTTGAACTTATATAGAGAATCATTGATAGATCAAGCTCAGATGATAGGAAAAATGTGTTGAACTTATAGAGAGAATCATTGATAGATCAAGCTCAGATGATAGGACAAATGTGTTGAACTTAAAGAGCGAATCATTGACAGATCAAGCTCAGATGATAGGAAAAATGTGTTGAACTTATAGAGAGAATCATTGACAGATCAAGCTCAGATGATAGGAAAAATGTGTTGAACTTTAAGAGAGAATCATTGACAGATCAAGCTCAGATGATAGGAAAAATGTGTTGAACTTATATAGAGAATCATTGATAGATCAAGCTCAGATGATAGGAAAAATGTGTTGAACTTAAAGAGAGAATCATTGATAGATCAAGCTCAGACGATAGGAAAAATGTGTTGAACTTAAAGAGAGAATCATTGATAGAACAAGCTCAGATGATAGGAAAAATGTGTTGAACTTATATAGAGAATCATAGTTAGATCAAGCTCAGATGATAGGAAAAATGTGTTGAACTTATAGAGAGAATCATTGATAGATCAAGCTCAGATGATAGGAAAAATGTGTTGAACTTATAGAGAGAATCATTGATAGATCAAGCTCAGATGATAGGAAAAATGTGTTGAACTTATAGAGATAATCATTGATAGAACAAGCTCAGATGATAGGAAAAATGTGTTGAACTTAAAGAGAGAATCATTGATAGAACAAGCTCAGATGATAGGAAAAATGTGTTGAACTTAAAGAGAGAATCATTGATAGATCAAGCTCAGATGATAGGAAAAATGTGTTGAACTTATATAGAGAATCATTGATAGATCAAGCTCAGATGATAGGAAAAATGTGTTGAACTTAAAGAGAGAATCATTGATAGAACAAGCTCAGATGATAGGAAAAATGTGTTGAACTTAAAGAGAGAATCATTGATAGATCAAGCTCAGACGATAGGAAAAATGTGTTGAACTTAAAGAGAGAATCATTCATAGATCAAGCTCAGATGATAGGAAAAATGTGTTGAACTTAAAGAGAGAATCATTGATAGATCAAGCTCAGATGATGGGACAAATGTGTTGAACTTATATAGAGAATCATTGATAGAACAAGCTCAGATGATAGGAAAAATGTGTTGAACTTAAAGAGAGAATCATTGATAGAACAAGCTCAGATGATAGGAAAAATGTGTTGAACTTATAGAGAGAATCATTGATAGATAAAGCTCAGATGATGGGAAAAATGTATTGAACTTAAAGAGAGAATCATTGATAGAACAAGCTCAGATGATAGGAAAAATGTGTTGAACTTAAAGAGAGAATCATTGATAGATCAAGCTCAGATGATAGGAAAAATGTATTGAACTTAAAGAGAGAATCATTGATAGAACAAGCTCAGATGATAGGAAAAATGTGTTGAACTTAAAGAGAGAATCATTGATAGAACAAGCTCAGATTATAGGAAAAATGTGTTGAACTTATAGAGAGAATCATTGATAGAACAAGCTCAGATGATAGGAAAAATGTGTTGAACTTAAAGAGAGAATCATTGATAGATCAAGCTCAGATGATAGGAAAAATGTGTTGAACTTATAGAGAGAATCATTGATAGATCAAGCTCAGATGATAGGACAAATGTGTTGAACTTATAGAGAGAATCATTGATAGAACAAGCTCAGATGATAGAAAAAATGTGTTGAACTTATAGAGAGAATCATTGATAGAACAAGCTCAGATGATAGGAAAAATGTGTTGAACTTAAAGAGAGAATCATTGATAGATCAAGCTCAGATGATAGGAAAAATGTGTTGAACTTATAGAGAGAATCATTGATAGATCAAGCTTAGATGATAGGAAAAATGTGTTGAACTTAAAGAGAGAATCATTGATAGATCAAGATTAGATGATAGGAAAAATGTGTTGAACTTAAAGAGAGAATCATTGATAGAACAAGCTCAGATGATAGGAAAAATGTGTTGAACTTATAGAGAGAATCATTGATAGAACAAGCTCAGATGATAGGAAAAATGTGTTGAACTTAAAGAGAGAATCATTGATAGAACAAGCTCAGATGATAGGAAAAATGTGTTGAACTTATAGAGAGAATCATTGATAGATCAAGCTCAGATGATAGGAAAAATGTATTGAACTTAAAGAGAGAATCATTGATAGAACAAGCTCAGATGATAGGAAAAATGTGTTGAACTTAAAGAGAGAATCATTGATAGATCAAGCTCAGATGATAGGACAAATGTGTTGAACTTAAAGAGAGAATCATTGATAGATCAAGCTCAGATGATAGGAAAAATGTGTTGAACTTATAGAGAGAATCATTGATAGATCAAGCTTAGATGATAGGAAAAATGTGTTGAACTTAAAGAGAGAATCATTGATAGATCAAGATTAGATGATAGGAAAAATGTGTTGAACTTAAAGAGAGAATCATTGATAGAACAAGCTTAGATGATAGGAAAAATGTGTTGAACTTAAAGAGAGAATCATTGATAGATCAAGATTAGATGATATGAAAAATGTGTTGAACTTAAAGAGAGAATCATTGATAGAACAAGCTCAGATGATAGGAAAAATGTGTTGAACTTAAAGAGAGAATCATTGATAGAACAAGCTCAGATGATAGGAAAAATGTGTTGAACTTAAAGAGAGAATCATTGATAGAACAAGCTCAGATGATAGGAAAAATGTGTTGAACTTAAAGAGAGAATCATTGATAGAACAAGCTCAGATGATAGGAAAAATGTGTTGAACTTAAAGAGAGAATCATTGATAGAACAAGCTCAGATGATAGGAAAAATGTGTTGAACTTAAAGAGAGAATCATTGATAGATCAAGCTCAGATGATAGGAAAAATGTATTGAACTTAAAGAGAGAATCATTGATAGAACAAGCTCAGATGATAGGAAAAATGTGTTGAACTTAAAGAGAGAATCATTGATAGATCAAGCTCAGATGATAGAAAAAATGTGTTGAACTTATAGAGAGAATCATAAATAGATCAAGCTCAGATGATAGGACAAATGTGGTGAACTTATAGAGAGAATTATTGATAGAAGAAGCTCAGATGATAGAAAAAATGTGTTGAACTTATAGAGAGAATCATTGATAGAACAAGCTCAGATGATAGGAAAAATGTGTTGAACTTAAAGAGAGAATCATTGATAGATCAAGCTCAGATGATAGGAAAAATGTGTTGAACTTATAGAGAGAATCATTGATAGATCAAGTTTAGATGATAGGAAAAATGTGTTGAACTTAAAGAGAGAATCATTGATAGATCAAGATTAGATGATAGGAAAAATGTGTTGAACTTAAAGAGAGAATCATTGATAGAACAAGCTCAGATGATAGGAAAAATGTGTTGAACATAAAGAGAGAATCATTGATAGAACAAGCTCAGATGATAGGAAAAATGTGTTGAACTTAAAGAGAGAATCATTGATAGAACAAGCTCAGATGATAGGAAAAATGTGTTGAACTTATAGAGAGAATCATTGATAGATCAAGCTCAGATGATAGGAAAAATGTGTTGAACTTAAAGAGAGAATCATTGATAGAACAAGCTCAGATGATAGGAAAAATGTGTTGAACTTAAAGAGAGAATCATTGATAGATCAAGCTCAGATGATAGGACAAATGTGTTGAACTTAAAGAGAGAATCATTGATAGATCAAGCTCAGATGATAGGAAAAATGTGTTGAACTTATAGAGAGAATCATTGATAGATCAAGCTTAGATGATAGGAAAAATGTGTTGAACTTAAAGAGAGAATCATTGATAGATCAAGATTAGATGATAGGAAAAATGTGTTAAACTTAAAGAGAGAATCATTGATAGAACAAGCTTAGATGATAGGAAAAATGTGTTGAACTTAAAGAGAGAATCATTGATAGAACAAGCTCAGATGATAGGAAAAATGTGTTGAACTTAAAGAGAGAATCATTGATAGATCAAGCTCAGATGATAGGAAAAATGTATTGAACTTATAGAGAGAATCATTGATAGAACAAGCTCAGATGATAGGAAAAATGTGTTGAACTTAAAGAGAGAATCATTGATAGATCAAGCTCAGATGATAGGACAAATGGTTGAACTTAAAGAGAGAATCATTGATAGATCAAGCTCAGATGATAGGAAAAATGTGTTGAACTTATAGAGAGAATCATTGATAGATCAAGCTTAGATGATAGGAAAAATGTGTTGAACTTAAAGAGAGAATCATTGATAGATCAAGATTAGATGATAGGAAAAATGTGTTAAACTTAAAGAGAGAATCATTGATAGAACAAGTTTAGATGATAGGAAAAATGTGTTGAACTTAAAGAGAGAATCATTGATAGATCAAGATTAGATGATAGGAAAAAAATTACGTGTCCAGCATCAAGCGTGGGAAAAGGGAAAAAGGGTGGTAATGTCTGTGTCTGTATATTCAAGTGATGAAAACCGAATAACAAAGCAAGAACTCATGTGGGAAACTACAGGTAAGAGGAAAAGAGATCGACCCAGAGAGACGCTGAGAAGACCATTGATCAGAGAGGCAAAGGCAGCAGGAATCGGGTCCCTCAATGCGATCGAGATGCTTGCACAGAATAGAGACCAATGGTGAGATTTGATAAAAGATCTTTGTAAGGATTAAGACTGCTAGAAATAACATTTAGAAAAAGAGAAAGAGTATCTGGGTCCATGCCCTATGGGCCGGCTACGGCTCGAAAGGCCAGTTGATAAATATAATAGATGATAGTGTCTATATCAATTCGATCATGATCACATTTGGCTAACCTGACCAGCACTACGAAAGTACCGTTTTTCTCCCATAAAAAAGTAAATAAATAAAATCTCCTTTGCCTATCGAAAACTGGTAAATGTGGAGGCGACTCGACCTCGTGTCTTCAGTGGACCAATTCAATAACTACTGCATCACCACGCCCCAGCTTAAAACACACATTATAGAATTAATTACAGCATGACCGTGTGGCGAAATCCACTGTCTCGCTGGCTGACGGTGTTTGAAACCCGCGGTAGACAGAAATGATTTTTTTTTTCTATCGGGGGTAAAATAAAAATCCCGAGTCTCACATGTCGTGGCGACTGCTTTGACCAAGCGGCCTTTATCCCTCAGGTCCTGTCGTGGGGCCCCCGACATACACCAGCAATGGTAATATGTGTCGTAAAAATATATTTTTTTTTAAAATTCGAAGTAGTAGAATCAGTAATGAGAAGGCCATGTAATGAGAAGAGAACAACTGGCATATATTGTAACAACTGGAAAAATGAGGTACGAAGAGATAGAGGGAAGCAAAGAGAAAAAAAAATACCAGACAGCTTAAGAGAGTGGCTTGGCAGAAGGTCAACAACAGAAATGATAAATAACTGTAGAGATCGAAAGTTGTGGAGAGAAATGATCACCTACGCCAGTAGGCCTGGTACTTGATGAGTAAAATCAGAAACGAGATCATAAGGAAAAGAACTGGCATATAATTGTTTTGTTAAACATAGGAAGGCAGCAAATAAATTGGTATGCCCACCTGCGGAGTGAGCCACACCATACAGACATACACAAAAAGGGGGCACAGAGGCCGAGGCTGAACAAAACTAAGTTGTAGTGGAAACATCTCAGACAATCTAGTCAAATGAGACAAGGACCGCATCAATGAGGCTTGACAATAGGGCAAGAACCAGAAGCCAGGTACCAATAGTTTTCTCCATTCGACACCCGAAACGGTGGGAAGAGAAAAAAAAATAGAGAAAGAAAAGAAACAGAAAAGAGAAAGATAAGATAAAGAAAAGAAACAGAAAAGAGAAAGAGAAGAAACAGAAAAGAGAACAATAAGGGAAAGAAAAGAAACAGAAAAGAGAAAGATAAGAGAAAGAGAAGATACAGAAAAGGAAAGATAAGAGAAAGAAAAGAAACAGAAAAGAGAAAGATATGAGAAAGAAAATAAACAGAAAAGAGAAAGATAAGAGAAAGAGAAGATATAGAAAAGAGAAAGATAAGAGAAAGAAAAGAAAAGAAACAGAAAAGCGAAGAATAAATGTAGATTTACCATCCTCAACAAAAAAAAAAAAATCACACAGAATAAGAATATACACGTTTTTTTATCAATTGATAAAAAACCTTAAAATACTCATTGAAAAGACAAAAAAAATATATTCAGAGAAATAATACAAGTTTTCAGGGTGATTGCTGTTCGGCTGACTTGGGCAGTTATATGCTTATGCTGTTATTAGCTTTGATCAATAATGTAGAAACTCTCAGAATAAGCTCTAATATAGGAAGGATTATTCCAATCACCTTAGGAAAAGATGCATTTTCTGGTGCACGGTTTTTGTGCTGCTTCCAAATGAGCAGTTCAGACGTTAGCAGACGGCCATTTTTTGGGCGGGAAATCAATGCTATTATTAACTTCATGTGTCTTGTCCGATGACGTTACGATCAATTCTATTCAGAAGGATCTGTCTTTCGCGCCTTTCGATTCTTGATGTGTTCCATTTAAATAACAGCATAACATATGTCAAGAAACTGGTTTAACAACAGAACAACGGTTCTTTTTAGAGCCTCTATTTGTCCAATTGCAAGATATGGCAGTGAAACATGGAGAATACACAGATCTGCTGAAAAATCGAAAAAAGCATTCGAATGCAAGTGTTTTAGAGAAATATTCAGAATATCATGTAAGAAGAAAATGAAAACAAGATGTCATGCTTTCATCATCATGTGCCATACCGGTTGGCATAGACGATCATGTCCTTCCACAATCTTCTATCTACCCTGCATCGTATCAATTCTGTTGTTGACTGTTTTTCATGCCATGATTCCAAGCTATCTAATATTTTCTCTCTTTGTCGCCCACAATATCTCTTTCCCTGTATTTTGTCAGTTGTAACCAAATATTCCAACTATCCTCTTCTCATCATGTGCCCGAAAAATGTTGATTGTTTCTTTCAAATGTTTCTTAGGAGTTCCCTTTTTGTGTTAGCCTCTTTGAGAATTTCCTGGTTTGTTGTTTTTAGCTGTCCAGGGAATTTTCAACATTCATCTGAGATATCCCATCTCTGTGGCGTTTAATCGGTTTTTCTATTGTTTGCCTATGGTCCATGTTTCGCTTTCATAGGTCAGAATTGGCTCTATATAGCCCCTATGAACTTTCTTTCTCACTTCTATTGACATAGATTTGTTGCATAAGACGTTTGTAATTTTCTTAAATGCTGTGCCATTCCGCTGTTTATTTGTCATTTTTAGTTGTAATACTTCTTCATTTGTTTTCTTTTCTTTTCATCAAATTCTTCCAATTCTTCTATAAATTCACACTTCAAAGGTTTTAATTTTATGTTCTGTTCTCTTGTCTAATGTCCACGTTTCTGCGCCACACAGGAATAAGTAAAGTAAAGTACCCCCGTCACGCCAAGTGGCGTATGGAGAGTATGGTGTCAGTGACCATAAATTTTACAGACCTTCGACACGTGATTTTTGGGGTAATGTGGTCGGTATTACGCCCGTGCCGCTTCACTTTCCCAGAAAAAAAATCCGGTACCCATTAAAGGCTGGGTGAACCGGAGCCGTCGGTTGGGATCGAACCCTACCTCTTGTCCTTTGTAGTCCAGTTCACTAACCACTGAGCTATTGCGTCTCCCACCATACATGAATGCTGAGACGATATAACATTTTGATATTCTTAGTTTTAGTTTATAGCCCCGGTGTTATTTGTTTTGATGTTAGTATATTTTTTCATGGCATTAAAATTAATGTTACCATTCCTATTCAGTTGTGCATGTTCTTTAATTTATTTAAATTATCATTGCTCTCTCGTGGAGCCCAGAAACTGTGCCTGAACTAAGAACATTCATCGAGCCAGTTCCGAGTGCGGGTGTCGGATAGTAGCTGACCACGCCCTCTTCGTGTTAATTAAAAAAGTGCGATTTAAGCAAAAAAGTGAATAAAGATAGAAAAGGGAACTCAATGTTAGTCTCAAAATGTAGCCACAAAGTCGGATGTATCAGACCGAAATGAGCATCTTTATGGCTTTGCTGTTAATGACGACACAACATAGAAAACGATCAGGGCAAGCAAAGACTAATGAAAGAAAGTTACGCATCACGTGACTATAAATCTCCGTTGGCTCTTTAATAATTTACGGAATCTTCATACAAAAAGATGCATATTACAAGATCCATTAAGGTCCGCCATGTGCATAAGTAACACCCTCGTTATGTATAAACATTATAATTATAACTGCCACCTCTTTGTGCTCTCGTTCGCTCTATCAAGTTCTGAACGTTAAAAATAAGACGAAATTCATGCTATTTTTTACCTTAAGAATTTAACATCTTATCGGATGTTTTATTTTTATTTTGAAGTTAACATTGTGGATTAATATTGGCTTGGCTAAATTCTGATGACGCTGACATTTTCACACAAATGCATTGCAGGTCACAGTGACGAGTACTGATGGACGAATGAGTTCACATGAGCAGTCACGATATAAAGGTAGGGTACCAGCAGGGTCATATTGTGTATGTGGAATGTGCTGCTAATTCCCACATATTCCCATGAGGCATTTAAATGGTTAGTTTCACTCTCATTTTTACCTGAGAAAACGCCTGGTACACATTTGACAAAGGTGATAATAGGTGTGATAACAGTGTACAGTGGCGGGAACAGTGAGTGTGGGAGATATGGGGAACGGAGGATGCAGGGGGACAGTGAGTGTGGGAGATAAGGGGAACGGAGGATGTGGGGGGGGACAGTGAGTGTGTGAGATAAGGGGAACGGAGGATGTGGGGGAACAGTGAGTGTGGAAGATAAGGGGAACGGAGGATGTGGGGGAACAGTGAGTGTGGGAGATAAGGGGAACGGAGGATGTGGGGGGACAGTGAATGTGGGAGATAAGGGGAACGGAGGATGTGGGGGACAATGAGTGTGGGAGATAAGGGGAACGGAGGATGTGGGGGAACAGTGAGTGTGGGAGATAAGGGGAACGGAGGATGTGGGGGGTCAGTAAGTGTGGGAGATAAGGGGAAATGAGGACTTTGGGGAACAGTGAGTGTGGGAAATAAGGGGAACGGAGGATGGGGGGGGACAGTGAGTGTGGAAGATAAGGGGAACGGAGGATGTGGGGGGACAGTGAGTGTGGGAGATAAGGGGAACGGAGAATGTGGGGGGACAGTGATTGTGGGAGATAAGGGGAACGGAGGATGTGGGGGATAGTGAGTGTGGGAGATAAGGGGAACGGAGAATGTGGGGGGACAGTGAGTGTGGAAGATAAGGGGAACGGAGGATCTGAGGGACAGTGAGTGTGGGAGATAAGGGGAACGGAGGATGTGGGGGGACAGTGATTATGGGAGATAAGGGGAACGGAGGATGTGGGGGATAGTGAGTGTGGGAGATAAGGGGAACGGAGGATGTGGGGGGACAGTGAGTGTGAAAGATAAGGGGAACGGAGGATGTGGGGGACAGTGAGTGTGGGAGATAAGGGGAACGGAGGATGTGGGGGGACAGTGAGTGTGGGAGATAAGGGGAACGAAGGATGTGGGGGATAGTGAGTGTGGGAGATAAGGGGAACGGAGGATGTGGGGGGACAGTGAGTGTGGAAGATAAGGGGAACGGAGGATGTGGGGGGACAGTGAGTGTGGGAGATAAGGGGAACGGAGGATGTGGGGGGACAGTGAGTGTGGAAGATAAGGGGAACGGAGGATGTGGGGGATAGTGAGTGTGGGAGATAAGGGGAACGGAGGATGTGGGGGGACAGTGAGTGTGGGAGATAAGGGGAACGGAGGATGTGGGGGGATAGTGAGTGTGGGAGATAAGGGGAACGGAGGATGTGGGGGGACAGTGAGTGTGGGAGATAAGGGGAACGGAGGATGTGGGGGGACAGTGAGTGTGGAAGATAAGGGGAACGGAGGATGTGGGGGGACAGTGAGTGTGGGAGATAAGGGGAACGGAGGATGTGGGGGACAGTGAGTGTGTGAGATAAGGGGAACAGAGGATGTGGGGGGACAGTGAGTGTGGGAGATAAGGGGAACGGAGGATGTGGGGGATAGTGAGTGTGGGAGATAAGGGGAACGGAGGATGTGGGGGAACAGTGAGTGTGGGAGATAAGGGGAACGGAGGATGTGGGGGAACAGTGGGTGTGGAAGATAAGGGGAACGGAGGATGCGGGGGAACAGTGAGTGTGGGAGTAAGGGGGGGCAGGGGATAATGGGGGATATGGGAGATGTAGGGGAACAATAGGTGTGGAAGATAAGGGGAACGGTGGGAGTGTGGGGACAGTAGGTTTTGGAGTAGGGGGCATTGGAATAGGGGGCATTGGGTGTGGGAGTTATGGAGGGAACAATGGATACTGGGGGATATGGGAGATATGGGGGAATAGGGGATGTGAGGGATAAGAAGGAACCGTGAATTTGATACATGTAGAGGAGCAGTGGATGTGGGTGATATGGGGGAACGGTGGATGTGGGAGATAAGGAGGAACAGTGGATGTGGGTGATATGGGGGAACGGTGGATGTGGGAGATAAGGAGGAACAGTGGATGTGGGTGATATGGGGGAACGGTGGATGTGGGTGATATGGGGGAACGGTGGATGTGGGAGATAAGGAGGAACAGTGGATGTGGGTGATATGGGGGAACGGTGGATGTGGGAGATAAGGAGGAACAGTGGATGTGGGTGATATGGGGGAACGGTGGATGTGGGAGATAAGGAGGAACAGTGGATGTGGGTGATATGGGGGAACGGTGGATGTGGGAGATAAGGAGGAACAGTGGATGTGGGTGATATGGGGGAACGGTGGATGTGGGAGATAAGGAGGAACAGTGGATGTGGGTGATATGGGGGAACGGTGGATGTGGGTGATATGGGGGAACGGTGGATGTGGGTGATATGGGGGAACGGTGGATGTGGGTGATATGGGGGAACGGTGGATGTGGGTGATATGGATGAACGGTGGATGTGGGAGATAATAGGAAATTGGATATATGAGACAGTGGATGTCGGAGTTAAGGGAAAACACTGGATCTGGGAGAGATGGGGGAACAGTGGATATTGGAGATATGAGGGACCAATTTATGTGGAGATAAGGGGAATAATGGATGTGGGAGATAAGGGGAACAATGGATGTGGGAGATAAGGGGAACAATGGATGTGGGAGATAAGGGGAACAATGGATGTGGGAGATAAGGGGAACAATGGATGTGGGAGATAAGGGGAACAATGGATGTGGGAGAAAGGGGGACAAATGGATGTGGGAGATAAGGGGAACAATGGATGTGGGAGAAAGGGGGACAAATGGATGTGGGAGATAAGGGGAACAATGGATGTGGGAAAAAGGGGAACAAGTGGATGTTGGAGATAAGGGGAACAATGGATGTGGGAGATAAGGGGAACAATGGATGTGGGAGAAAGGGGGACAAGTGGATGTGGGAGATAAGGGTGGGTCGGGGGCGATGTGGGAGATAAAAGGGAACACTAACTAATGGAGTTTAAAAGAAAACAGTGCATGGAAGAGGACATATTTAAAAATCCAAAATGAGAAAAAAAAAAAACACAGTGAACAATTGCCAGGCAAACATGACGAGAACTAAAATGTATTTTTTCTCACTTGTATTTCCCAAAGAGGATGATCCAGTGACAGCGGCTCTCCGGCCATCTTGGAGATGAACTGTTGAAGATCGTCTAGTGTTTCGATGTAGCCCGGCATGTTGAACACGTGTCTGGACACAACAAAATGGTGGTCCGTCACCCACGCGTGTCCGCAACAAAAGGCCACGACCTGTAAGATACAGACAATTGTTTAAATAATTACAGCACTTTTTCTCTTGTAGAATCGACTAGCAGTCTCAGACATCAGTTCTCATAAAGTCGACTGTGTCTGGCATCACATCTCACAAAGTCGACTGTGTCTGGCATCACAATTCATAAAGTCGACGAACTGTCTCAGGCCTCACTTCTTATAAAGTCGACAAAATGTTGCAGGCATCACATAAAAAGTAAGAATATATTTAAGATTGTCCATGTACCCTTTTCAATTTGCCTGGTGAATGTAACGGTTTCTCGAACATATGACATCACCTTTCAGTTTAATGGCGGGAAGTCCAGACATCATTCTACATCTGCCATGAAGCAGGTACGGCCATGTTCTATTATTTGTTTCTTCTATCTACACGAAGTAATGGTTATATTGAAGAAACAATCATCACCATCATGCAGCATAAAAATAAACGAGACAAATCTGAAACAAGTGCAACATTTCAAAAACTTGGGCACAATAATAACATCAGATGGGAGATGCACCACAGAAATAAAAAGCAGAATAGCTCAGGCCGAAATAGCATTTCAGAAAATGAAAAATATCTTATGAAACAAATCTATGTCAATAAAAATGAGAAAGAGAGTTCATCTGTGCTATATAGAACCAATTCTGACCTATGGAAGCGAATCATGGACAGTAGACAAACAAATGAAAAGACGATTAGAGGCCACAGAGATGGGATTTCTCAGAAGAATGTTGAAAGTTCCCTGGACAGCTAAAAAGAGCAATGAGGACACTCTCAAAGAGGCCAACACAAAAAGGGAGCTCTTAAAAAACATCAGAAAGAAGCAATCAACATTTTTCGAGCACATCATGAGAAGAGGAAAGTTGGAACACGTGGTTACAACTGGCAAAATAGAAGGAAAGAGTGATCGCGGACGACAGAGAGAGAAAATACTGGATAGCTTGGTGTCATAGCATGGAAAACAGTCAACAACAGAACTGATACGATGCACTGTTGATAGAAGATTAAGGAGGGACATGATCACCTACGCCAACCGGTATGACACATGATGATGATCTACACGAGACAACAGCATTAGTAGAGTTGGTAGTGTTCTCGCAACTGACTATGAAAGGTCTGGTTTCAATTTCGCGTGTTCTGATTTTTGCTTTGGACTGACACGAGCGAATTCAATCAACATCTAGAAAGTGGCACCGGAGATTTGTTTATAGGAAAATAGGGCGGCCTGGCGTCATATCGACCACATAACCCACACATTTGACAGTTGGCCGTGGAAAAATATCGACACTGATACTAAAGTTGTGATGGATCATAAGACGTGGAGTAAGCCCGGCTTACCTAGCTCGTTTCTAGATCACATGACTACCTGAAACTCAGCGCTGACGCACATCATCCACTGCATAGCAAAATCAGGAGTCACAAAGGCAGTAATTTGAGAATGAGGTCAATCTTAATGACGGATGACATTACTCAACATATTTGTTCACATTGTGACATAGAATACGATGGGCACGAGTGTCAGCAGCGTTCTTGCTGTAGGCCCTTTTCAACATGCCTTTAACTGAACAGATAATGTAGACACCAATCATCATCATCATGTGCCATACCGTTTGGCGTAGGCGATCATGTCCCTCCTTAAAACACATACAGGATTTAAATAGGTCGCTACCTAACTTTAGAAAGTTTGTCTATTTCCGAGGCAGAACGAGTGAATGAAACAAGCAATGATCTACAGCCATGAAAAGACTGAAATAACATCAAGACAAAAAACGTTATTCCAGACAAGAACGCAAGCCAAAGACTTTGTGCAAGCCAAAAAAGTTTGTGAAACCAATATAGAACTGGAGTCGCCAGTCGCTGACATTCTGGGGATGTATTGAGAAGTGAATATAAGGGGATCTGTCGACCAATGAACTAAAAAAACCTCACTATGAGATGCGTGACAAAATGGATATGTCGATCAGAGAAGTGAAAACAGTGGCACTTCGTTGTAAACTAGGAGACATAATTTATGGTAAGCAGCGAAGAGAAGAAATATAGTTTACTGTGGTAGTTGATTTTACAGTGGATCTCCTTCTTCTACCTTCCAGCTCCCTGTGGAGCATAGGTCTTCACCAAACACTTTCCAGATAATTCTGTTTCTTGCCATTCTTTTAAGATCATTCCATGTCTTCCCCATCATCTTCATCTCTGCTTCTATCTGTCTTCTCCAAGAATTCATTGGTCTTCCTCTTTGGCTTTTCCCTTGGGGATTCCAAAAAATGGCCTGTTGTGTAATACTCTCAGTTGGCTTCCACGGTGTTTGTCATTTCCAGCGTCATCGGCTTCGCTGTATCTCTTTATCCACTGGTATTTGACTGGTAAGTAAAGAAAAGTACCCCCGTCACGCAAAGTGGCGTATAGGGAAATATGGTGTTAGTGACCCTATATTTTATAGACCTTCGGCACATGATTTTTTGGGTAATGTGGTCGGTATTACGCCCGTGCTGCTTTACTTTCCCAGAAAAAAATCCGGTACCCATTTAAGGCTGGGTGAACCCGGAAGCCGTCGGTTGGGATCGAGCCCTACCCCTTGTCCTTTGTAGTCCAGTTCACTAACCACTGAGCTATCGCGGCTCCGAAATGCGACATGATAAAACTTATTATACCTCGGATAATGAAAAAGAACAATGAAACATTGAAAGACAAAATATTGAAAAGACCTGGTCTATAAAGAACATCCTGAGAAAGGAGTTAAACTACTATGGTCAGAAGACACAGTTGGTCGAAAAGGACAAACATCGAAGGCTTTGTTTCAAGAAAACGAGACAGAGGTAGAGCAAGAAGAAAATGATTTCAAGACCTGTTTCACAGGGACCTTGAACTTGATATCAAAAGAAGTGGGAGATCTGGCTAGAGACAGAGATTCTTTCAGATGGACTGTGGTGAACGCAACGTTCTGTGGGATATCTGGTTAGAGACAGAGATTCATTTAGATGGACTCTGGTGAATGCAACGTTCTGTGGGATATCTGGCTAGAGACAGAGATTCTTTCAGATGGACTGTGGTGAACGCAACGTTCTGTGGGATATCTGGTTAGAGACAGAGATTCATTTAGATGGACTCTGGTGAACGCAACGTTCTGTGGGAGATCTGGCTAGAGACAGAGATTCTTTCAGATGGACTGTTGTGAATGCAAAGTTCGCTAAGGACATGCAAACGGATGATGATGTAATTCTCTGTACGCGGCACAAGCTTTACGGGGTTCATCTTTGTATGAAGTAGTGATGGCAAAGTAGTTAGTGCACTAGCCTGCTGATCAAATGGTCGGAGCAAGACTCCTAACTGCCATAAGTCTGCTTTCAAACAAAATGGATCATACAGAATCTGTAAATGGGAAGATACATTTTCTCTGCAAAAGTATGACGACCAATCACATTGCTGACCATCCCACCACCACTAGTGGTCATAGAAAATGTATGTGCACTAGACGCCATATTTAAACCATAATTTGATGTTGTCGACGTTGTATTTGCATTTTGGTATAATTTGGTCACAAAACAAAGTAGAAAATGGGTATATAGTTTGTCTTCTGGTATAATTTGATCGCAGAACAAAGCAGAAAATGGGTATATAGTTTGTCTTCTGGTATAATTTGATCACAGAACAAAGCAGAAAATGGGTATATAGTTTGTCTTCTGGTATAATTTGATCACAGAACAAAGCAGACAATGGGTATATAGTTTGTCTTCTGGTATAATTTGATCACAGAACAAAGCAGAAAATGGGTATATAGTTTGTCTTCTGGTATAATTTGATCACAGAACAAAGCAGACAATGGGTATATAGTTTGTCTTCTGGTATAATTTGATCACAGAACAAAGCAGAAAATGGGTATATAGTTTGTCTTCTGGTATAATTTGATCACAGAACAAAGCAGACAATGAGTATATAGTTTGTCTTCTGGTATAATTTGATCACAGAACAAAGCAGAAAATGGGTATATAGTTTGTCTTCTGGTATAATTTGATCGCAGAACAAAGCAGAAAATGGGTATATAGTTTGTCTTCTGGTATAATTTGATCACAGAACAAAGCAGAAAATGGGTATATAGTTTGTCGTCTGGTATAATTTGATCACAGAACAAAGCAGACAATGAGTATATAGTTTGTCTTCTGGTATAATTTGATCACAGAACAAAGCGGACAGTGGTCTCTCTCTCTCTCTCTCTCTCTCTCTCTGCGATCAAGACTCAATCAGAGTAGGATTCCAGACTCTCTCATGAAGTCAGCTGTCTGTTTAAGCGAATCGATTGCCCCATATAGTTTCTCTTCCAGGGAGGTGGGCGTGGACTACATTGCTCTTCTCAGGTCTGTGTACTGGTGGCAATCCTGTAGAACATGTTTTGTAGTCATATTGTCGAGTGTACAGTGGCATAGGCTGTTTGTACCTATTTTGAATTTGGTGAACATGTTATTTCTCATTCTATTGTGGCCAGTGCGTAGGCAAAGTATGATGACTTGATCCCTCCTTGATAGTTGGTGGTATCCGTCCCTCTCGTTATACTGTGGGTGTTCTCGTTTCCATTTTTCATGGTACTGACCTTTGATGATGGATTTGGCTTCATCATAACTGAGCGGATGGTTCTCTTGTGGTAATCTTCCTCCCTCTTTAGCTAATTTGTCTGCACGTTCGTTCCCGTGTATATTACAGTGTGATGGCATCCACTGAATGACTACTCCCTGGAAGTTATTGCATAGTTGGTCCCGGGTTGTTCTCAAGTCTTCTAGTTCATTGTTCTTGGGGCTTTTTAGAGCTGATAGTACTGACAGTGCATCAGTCAGAATCACCAATTTATTGTGCATGTTATTTTTGTGTTGAGTAGTCAGTGTTGCAGCATCTCTGAGGGCCTCAGATTCTGCTTTAAAGTTGTTTCAGAATTTCCCAGTAGCTATTCACTTGGTGATCTCGTCCTGATTATTCAGCGTCAAGAACACACCTCCCCCTCCATTTCTGGTTGCATTTGTAGCAGAGCCATCTGTGTATATGTGGGACCAAGGGTCCTGTGGGTAGGTATCGTGTATGTGTTTTTCTGCTACGTGGTTTCTTTCTGTGTCTGATTGGGTGCCTTTTTTTCATGATTCCTGTTATATATTCCTTAAGTTCTGGTGTTTTATGTTTCCTATGAGGAGACATCAGATGGAAGCCTTCTATATTTATCAGTTTGTTGCAATACTTTAGTGGCCCGTCTGTCATCTAAGGGTTGTAAACTTGTTACTGTTTCTAGAGTCTTGATAGGTGTAGATTTAATAGCACCACCAGTGATGATACAAGCAGCCTGGTTCTGTGTTCTGTTAATTTTGCTAAACTGTGATTTGGAAGCTGTAGCCCAGGCTGTGACTCTATACTCTAGGACTGGTCTGACTCTTCCTACGTATAGTCGTTTCAAGATATTGCTGTCTGCTCCCCAATCCGTTCCTGCCAATTTCTTCATAATATTATTTCTTTTTGTGGCTTTTTTTCTTGATCTATCTGATTTTTCCAAGTCATTCTGCGATTCATGGTGACGCCAAGATATGTAGGGTTTTGGTCAATAGGGATTGTATGGTCTTTTATCTTCAAGTTTGCAGAGATTGTGTTTCTTGATGGGTTGAAAATTGTATATGTAGTTTTTTTTCGTTAATTGGTAAGAACCAGTGGCTACAGACCTTGTCTTCTGGTATAATTTGATCACAGAAAAAAAAACAGACAATGGAAAGTACGCCTTCAGTCGACTCGATGAGCGACAAAAATTCCTGCTTCTTCTTCTTGCGGTTCGTAGTAATTCTCCACAGAGTGCTCTATGCATGGCCCACACTTAACATGGGTTGATGTGTTTAGTCAAGTGTTACTTGCTGACTTGGGGATGAATCTAACGTGGGGTTTAGTCGCACGGCGACACTTTTCAGCTGATTGAAAACAAAATCCACGGTTTCCTTCCTCCCTCCCTCTAATACCTAACCCAATTCTTTCCTTCCTTAACTTCATCATTCGTTCTGTACCTAACCCAATTCTTTCCTTCCTTCGCTTCATCATTCCTTACATACCTAACCCCATTCCTTCCTTCCCTTCATCATTCCTTCCATACATAACCCAATTCCTTCCTTCCTTTCCTTCATCATTCCTTCCGTACCTAACCCAATTCCGTCATTCCTCCCCTTCATCATTCCTTCCATACCTAACCCCATTCCTTCTTTCCCTTCATCATTCCTTCCATACATAACCCAATTCCTTCCTTCGTTCCTTAACTTCATCATTCCTTCCATACATAACCCAATTCCTTCCTTCCTTTCCTTCAACATTCCTTCCGTACCTAACCCAATTTCTTCCATCCTTCTCTTCATCATTCCTTCCGTACCTAACCCAATTCCGTCCTTCATTCCCTTCATCATTCCTTCCGTACCTAACCCCACTCCTTCCTTCTCTTCATCATTCCTTCCTTCCCTCCCTTCATCGTTCTTTCCATACTCAACCCAATTCCTTCCTTCCCTCCCTTAATCATTCCTTCCTTACCTAACCCCACTCCTTCCTTCCCTTCATCATTCCTTCCTTCCTCCCTTCATCGTTCCTTCCACACCTAACCCAATTCCTTCCTTCCATAAACCAATTCCTTCCTTCTTTCCCTCCTCACTCCTTTCTTTTTCCCCATTACATTGTTGTTATACATTTTCCTTAGGTCCTGTACAAATAAGGCTTGTTGTACTTTGAACAATATATACCTTATGTTGGTGTCTAAACATTTAAACATCAGGACATCCGAAACAAACATGCAGTAAAAGAAGCATAAACGGCTATACAACGAAATAATGCTGACTTATAATTTTTTTTGTTTCAGATTTTTTCAAGTATTGAATTTATCGTTTGTCTCCCTGACGAATAATCCTGGTCGCAACGTAGGCTCAACCTTCGCTGGGTTTTTTTTTTAACGATGTACAACTGTAGCAAAACCTCTCTAAAGGCAGACGCACAGCTACGCACTTTATAGCTTACGATGCGAGAGTTGCACAGATTCAAGGCAACTATAAAGGTTTTTATCTCGTGTATCGCGAGACTTGACGTTACAGGAAGCACAAGTTTATGACGTTTAACGTCAGATCTGACTTAATACAACTGTGAACGTCAGTCACGATTTGGACTTTGATTCGTCGCCAGCCGGGAGAACTTGAGGGAAGTGTCATGACCGAACTCTGGCTTTTGATGTGTATGTTTTGTGATGATGGTCGTGTACATTGGCACAACCACCACGCTGCCTCCTGTTATACCAACACTCAAATATTGCAGCCATACTGATATGTGGTATTATTCAATTTTTTTCCTATTTGTTCAAAGTGCAATGAGGATAACGTAATGACTAACCAACCAACAAATCAATATACTAAAAAGAAAAAAACAACCAACTAACCAACCGGCTGACCAACCAACCAATCAACCAACCAACCAACCAACCAACTAACCAATCGACCGACCAACCAACCAACCAAACAACCAACTGACCAACCAACCAGCCAATCAACCAACCAACCAACTAACCAACCGATCGACCGACCGACCAACCAACCAACAACCAATCAACCATCCAACCAACCAATCAACCATCCAACCGACCGACAAACCAACCAGCCAATCAACCAACCAACTAACCAACCGATCGACCGACCGACCAACCAACCAACCAACCAATCAACCATCCAACCAACCAATCAACCATCCAACCGACCGACAAACCAACCAGCCAATCAACCAACCAACTAACCAACCGACCGACCAACCAACCAATCAACCAACCAACTAACCAACCGACCGACCAACCAACCAATCAACCAACCAACTAACCAACCGACCGACCGATCAACCAACCAATCAACCGACCGACCGACCAACCAACCAACCAACTAACCAACCGACCGACCAACCATCCAACCAACCATCCAACCAACCATCCAACCAACCAACCAACCAACTAACCAACCGACCGACCAACCAACCAACCAATCAACCATCCAACCGACCGACAAACCAACCAGCCAATCAACCAACCAACCAACCATCCAACCAATCAACCACCCAACCAACCAATCAACCAATCAACCATCTAACCGACCGACAAACCAACCAGCCAATCAACCAACCAACTAACCAACCGACCGACCAACCAACCAATCAACCGACCGACCAACCAACCAACTAACCAACCAAACCAACCAACTAACCAACCGACCGACCAAACATCCAACCAACCATCCAACCAACCACCAACCAACTAACCAACCGACCGACCAACCAACCAACCAACCAATCAACCATCCAACCGACCGACAAACCAACCAGCCAATCAACCAACCAACCAACCATCCAACCAACCAACCAGTCAGCAAGCCAGCTACTGGCTAATTAACCAACCAAACTAACCAAATGATATCACTCACCTTTTGAGTAAATCTTCTATAAAGTCTATGCCCATGTCTGTTCTCTATTGATATCAGCCGAGTATCGATTAAGTGCCTGATCCGATCTGTATCTAATCCTTTTTGCAGCACCATGAGGCTTTGAACGACCGCGCTCCCAGTTGTTCGGCCTAGCCACACCGTCTCTGAACTAGTCAAGTGGGTGTGGCACAAACAGAGGCAGCATCGACTACAGAGGGAGGTTCCACAGAAGCAGATTAAACTGAACACCCGCTTGAGTAAGACTACAACGGGAGTAATAAATATGACTATGATAAGAAGTGGCCAGAGAAGGATAAAAGATAAGATGAAGACAAGTATGGTTGAAAAGACGAGCAGTACAAGGCTGGACTGCGTGTAGTGTACGATACGATGGTATGGGGAAGTAGGGAATCCAACCTTGACCCTGAGGTCATGCGGGTCATGGTCAGTCTGTTGTAGATGAATGCCACCTTCAGGATGATCTGTGGAGTCAGGAAGGTCAAGGCAAACTTCTGACCGTGCGTCCGAAGAAGTGAAGGAAATCTGACTGGGAATTTTATGTAAAGAGGAGAATATAGAGTCTGGGGTGGTGAGCTGATTGGAGGAGAAGTTGCGTGTTCGATCTGTCGGGACAGATCCTGAAGCTCTTAATGCTGTGCTTCTGTCAGAAGTCGGGGCGTAAAGATCCGTCATTTGGTGTTTTGTTCTAGGAAAGGTTTGCATGTAAGGCACAGATGACGGTCTCTGGGCCGGTTTATTTATTTGCAAATCTCTTGAATAGTTGTTGAGCTTTGTTTCAGATTCTCGATGTTTGGAAAGCAAAGGTTCTTCTGCAGATACGCCATGGCTGTCTGTAGAAGGTAACATTCGTTTAGGCTCAATCATTGTTGAGGTTGGCTTTCTAGTTTCCAAACTGGCCACTCTGTCATCGAGAATTTCGTAATCCACTTCCAGTGGGTCCTGGTCGATATGACCTCTTGAAAATTTCTTCCGAGGTCGCGAGGGCGTCGTCTGTCGCTGTGGACTAGCTAGAGTTGAGGTGCTATCGGGATTAGAAGGTCTTCGAATTGAATGAAACAGTTTAAATGGTACAGATGATTTCCGAAGAGAAGTTGCTGGGACCTGAGACTGAGAAGTTGAAACACCTTCTAAGGAGATTTCTCCTTCAATACGATTTTGTTTCCTGTAGGTGTCACCTTTCCTATGTTGTTTCGGAACTAAATGCTGCATAGATTTAGAGTGATCTTTGCTTTCATTCAAGAAATCATTTTCTCTGTCCGGCGTGTTCATATCTCTGGACAAATGTCGTGTGTGGCTCTTCTTTTTCTTTCCTGAAGATTTGTCATCGACATTTGATGATACAATTTCTCTTGGAGACGACTGAGATCTGGCTTTCCTTCCTACCTCTTTGTGATGTGTTTGTGGCGCTTCTTTCGACTTCTTCATGACAGTTTCTGTCTCAGTGACAGCCATTGCTACCTTCTCAAAAGCCAGCTTGGCTTGAGATAAGGCGGACATTCGTCGTTTCTGCGTATGTGAAGAACCACGCTCTTCTGAGGTCTCTGAATGTTTCTGACTATCTTCCCGGGGCACCCATACAACAGGGATCGAAGCTCTTCTACTCTCATCGTTTTCCTGTGCATTTGCCAGATCTTGAGTAGCAGACGATGAATGCTTCGCTTCCACTTTAGTGTCCCTTGGCCTTGAGGAACTTCTGGTACGTCTTTTATTCTTTGGCGTCTGCGTGGAAGCTTTAGAATTCTCGGAAACTTGTTGATCTGTTTGTTTAGAAGATAAATCTGAACTTTTCTTGTCCTTAATGCGTTTATCGTCGACTTTCTCTTTACTTCTGGACACATCTCCCCTTGTAGCTTTAGAACGGCTAGAACTATCAATATTTGCTTGCTGCTTTGACTGAATGCCAGGTTCTCCTTTCTTCTGCCTGTCTTTTCTTGCTGCTGAATCCTCTGGACGCTTCGGCTTTGACGCGGCGTTGGTAGAATCTTGATGTCCGACACGTGACACAAGGTCTTCGAGTCTGATGTTCGCCCCCGAGTCATTTCCCAAGTGCTGAGAAGCGTTGCCCCGCTCTTTGGGCCGGGATTTGCCCCATGAGGCCCTGTCGGAGAAGTTGGTTTAGCGTCCTTAACAAGGCGAGGATCACTGCTAGGGTCATGCCGATGTTGCGTGCTAGAGGTTGGTTGTCGACGGCCCTGGCCGTGAGCAGATTCCATTGAGTGGCCGGCCCATTACCGAGTTCTCGACATATCTGGAGAAGGAGAATGAGAGAAATATGATATTTGTTTGTGAACAAGAATGAAAACTAAAATATATTTCATTGGTTGTTGGATCAATATAACAAAAAATCTTAGTACATAGAGAGTTTCAGGAGCGCAGTGGTAGCGCACTGGCTTGACGATCAAGTGAACAATGGTCTAAACGTACCTTGGGGCTCTCTAGTGGACCCAGTCGACAAATAATGGGTTCCTGACTTACTAAATGCGGGAAAATTAATGACAGCGAGATAAAGCATCCCCCTCCCCCTCCCTCTCTTTCGTCATGATATTTTATGTTAAATAATATAATATCTGTATAGAACTGCTGGATCTTCTATTTTGGATAATATATTCTCTGTAGAGAAATGGTACATTCTTTTATTTATTTATTTTTTTTGTAATGGATTCTCAATATGGTAATGCTAAATTTTCGATTTTGGAAAATATGTTCTCAATATAGCAATGCTAAATTTTCGATATTGGAAAATATGTTCTCAATATAGCAATGCTAAATTTTCGATATTAGAAAATATGTTCTCAATATAGCAATGCTAAATTTTCGATATTGGAAAATAGATTCTTAGTATAGCAATAATAGTTTTTGGGCAGAACGACTGTAGAAGCTCAGTAAATAAATTCTAGTTCTCGGCACAGTGGCTGGGCACTAGGTCGACTTGTCTATTGATGACAGGGGCGAAGCTCTGTTCCTACAAATGGCATATTTCTTTCCCCAGTCTAACAATTTTTGCGGTTCACCCAAACATATTTAGGGGCGGCCTGGTGTGTTACCGGTCCCAACAAAAGTAAAATGCCCCGTTTGTCAATGACAAGTATGGACACTAAAATAATATTTCTCAAACTTGGAGGGAACTCGTAATTACTTGCAGGGATAACAGCTTCCTAGAAAGTAAATGGTAGATTTTGATTGGGTGTTATATGACCAATACAAGAATTCCATTTTATCAGTACAGAGTTGACAGATACTAACTGCAGATTTGATAACAATAAATATATAGTAACATCGTTTTGAGCGTACAGAAACTAGACTTATTCTTGTCGCTGGGGGAAGGAGTGATATATAAATGTCACTGTACTGGGCTACATAATTGTTAACTCTTTCAATATGGAAGGTTTTTATCAATTTAGCGGTTGAGATTTCAGAGAGAAAATTTTTCATGTTTTTAAATATTACTCTACATGTTTATATTTATCAAACACAAAATATTATATATGAATTTTTAGATAATTGAACAAGGAATTAGATTTCACCAATACCAAGATGATACAAGACCTATAAAAAGAATATGGTTTGATGACTTATTACACTAATCAAACTGAGAGTGACGCACTGTGCGGCTAAACGTACATGACCGAAATCGGCGGAATCGAAACGTACGTAAGAGTTAAACGACAGAAAAAAAAAACATTTTTCTTCCAGGCAGCTAGCCATTGGTTGATATAATTGGTTCACTAGAGAGAGAGAGCGAGTATTGGAAGATACCATTGATTCACTAGAGTGAGAGATAGCCATTGGAAAATACCATTAGTTCACTAGAGTGAGAGCTTACCATTGGAAAATACCATTGGTTCACTAAAGTGAGAGCTAGCCATTGGAAGATACCATTGGTTCACTAGAGTGAGAGCAAGCCATCGAAAGATACCATTGGTTCACTAGAGTGAGAGCAAGCCATCGAAAGATACCATTGGTTCACTAGAGTGAGAGCTTGTCATTGGAAGATACCATTAGTTCACTAGAGAGCGAGTCATTGGAAGATACCATTGGTTCACTAGAGTGAGAACGAGCCATTGGAAGATACCATTAGTTCACAAGAGTGAGAGCGAGCCATTGGAAGATACCATTAATTCACTAGAGAGCGAACCATTGGAAGATACCATTAGCTCACTAGAGTGAGAGCGAGTCATTGGAAGATACCATTAATTCACTAGAGAGCGAGCCATTGGATGATACCATTAGTTCACTGGAGTGAGAGCGAGCCATTGGAAGATACCATTAGTACACTAGAGTGAGCCATTGGGTGAAACCATTAGTTCACAAGAGCGAGAGCGAGTATTGGAAGAAACCATTAGTTCACAATAGCGAAAGCGAGTATTGAAAGATACCATTGGTTCATATGAACGACAGCTAGCCATTGGTTGATACTACTGGTTCAGAAGAACGAGAGCTAGCCATTGGTTGATACTATTGGTTCACAAGAGCGAGAGCTAGCTGTTGGTTGATACCATTGGTTCACAAAAGCGAGAGCTAGCCATTGGTTCACATTAGTTTTCATGCCAGGTCACGCGGGTATAAGAGGTAATGAGCGTGCCGACAACTTGCCTGTTTGGTTTGATGTTGAGTGCCGAAGGGCAATGGACCTCTATGACATTCCAAATGGCTAATAAGATGTTTACCGACGACTGACAAATAGATAAAGGGATAAATATACACATCCAGAAAGTAAATAATATCAGCTATCTTATAGCACCAATATGTGACAGTGACTATGCAAACAAAAAAGACATTAACAGAAACAATGTTTATGCCCTTCTTGTGCTACCATATCAGGCATGGACAATTTTGAAAGATGCAAGAGTAAAATAACAACATGCGAAATGAAATGCCTAAGAAAAGCTGTAAACGAAACTAGAAGAGATAAGATTAGAAATGAGGTCTTGAGATAAATGGTGAATGCAACAACAGGCATTGACGATATTGAACAACAAACAGTCAAATAGTTTGGACATCTGAACAGAATCATACCAGCCTGCATCTCGAGCGTGTTGCATAACAACCATCCGGTTCCAGAGCACACGGGATATTCAGAAAGAGAATAGATAGAAATAAAGAGACATTAAGTAAGTCCGACATGACAACAACTCAAGCTACACACATCTAGCGAAGGCTAGAAGACTACACATTACTCCTCTCTGTGACGGCCGTAAGTAGCTCAATAAAAGAAATGAAGTAAGAAAGAAGATGTGTAAGATCGACATGACAACAACTCAAGCTACACATTACTCCTCTCTGTGACGGCCATAAGTAGCTAAATAAAAGAAATGAAGTAAGAAAGAAGATGAAGAAAAAAAAAGCCAGGTACCCTTTCTTCTTTTCAGCGGAGTCAGCGAAGGTTAGGTTGGGAGTGTACCTATATGTGTTAAATTGTAAAGATAAAACGCTAATGTCACGCTACTTAAATGTACGAAACTTATCAATGGTACAGAGAAATCAACTGAGAAGAGCAGCTTGTGATCTCTAAGCGAATCTCATTTAAATGCAATTATCTTGCGAAAAGGCAAAGGTAGTCCTATTATAATTATAAGACGTTAGGTGGACCACGAGAACCTTGAAGTTTGGGAAAGAGACTTGATTCAGTGAAACTGAACCTTCAGGTCGGCAGGGCGAATGCATTAACCAACGCCACCGGGATCTCGCTGAATTTGTAGAAGACCTAAACTGCTAGTGTAATCCCTGTTCTGCAGTGTCGATAAAATATCACAAACAAGGAGCAAAGGAAAGCACAGACCAGCTGTCACTTACTTTATATCCACAAAATATTTTATGATTGTAACATCGGTTTGTTTCTTATTGATCGACTTTGTGTCCGTGCTGACCCGGCGTAATGAACTGCAACGATGGGGAGTCTGTGAATATACTAACCACTCATGTTTCTTTTCTGATCTATGATGGTAAACGTTACTTTAAGATTTGGTGTGATAAAGGTAGTCCGTTAGCAACTACTGTTCAGTATATATGTATTTGGCCCTTTTCAATTTGTCAGACGGTCTAGTGAAGGCTATTGTGTATTTTTTTGCGGATTTGTTTTTGTTGAACAGTTTCTCTCGTGGCTAATTCTACCAATGTTTGACAAACACACACGGTCACATAATGAACAAGTCAGGCCTTCTCTCGTGGCTAATACTACCAATGTTTGACAAACACACACGGTCACATAATGAAAAAGTCAGGACTTCTCTCGTGGCTAATTCTACCAATGTTTGACAAACACACACGGTCACATAATGAACAAGTCAGGCCTTCTCTTGTGGCTAATTCTACCAATGTTTGACAAACACACGCGGTCACATAATGAACAAGTCAGGCCTTCTCTTGTGGCTAATTCTACCAATGTTTGACAAACACACGCGGTCACATAATGAACAAGTCAGGCCTTCTCTCGTGGCTAATTCTACCAATGTTTGACAAACACACACGGTCACATAATGAACAATTCAGGCCTTCTCTCGTGGCTAATTCTAACAATGTTTGACAAACACACGCGGTCACATAATGAACAAGTCAGGCCATATCTCGTGGCTAATTCTACCAATGTTTGACAAACACACGCGGTCACATAATGAACAAGTCAGGCCTTCTCTTGTGGCTAATTCTACAAATGTTTGACAAACACACGCGGTCACATAATGAACAAGTCAGGCCTTCTCTCGTGGCTAATTCTACCAATGTTTGACAAACACACGCGGTCACATAATGAACAAGTCAGGCCTTCTCTCGTGGCTAATTCTACCAATGTTTGACAAACACACGCGGTCACATAATGAACAAGTCAGGCCTTCTCTCGTGGCTAATTCTACCAATGTTTGACAAACACACACGGTCACATAATGAACAAGTCAGGCCTTCTCTCGTGGCTAATTCTACCAATGTTTGACAAACACACACGGACACATAATGAACAAGTCAGGCCTTCTCTCGTAGCTAATTCTACCAATGTTTGACAAACACACACGGTCACATAATGAACAAGTCAGGCCTTCTCTCGTGGCTAATTCTACCAATGTTTGACAAACACACACGGTCACATAATGAACAAGACAGGTCTCTCGTGGCTAATTCTACCAATGTTTGACAAACACACGCGGTCACATAATGAACAAGTCAGGTCTTCTCTCGTGGCTAATTCTACCAATGTTTGACAAACACACGCGGTCACATAATGAACAAGTCAGGCCTTCTCTCGTGGCTAATTCTACCAATGTTTGACAAACACACGCGGTCACATAATGAACAAGTCAAGCCTTCTCTCGTGGCTAATTCTACCAATGTTTGACAAACACACACGGTCACATAATGAACAAGTCAAGCCTTCTCTCGTGGCTAATTCTACCAATGTTTGACAAACACACGCGGTCACATAATGAACAAGTCAGGCCTTCTCTCGTGGCTAATTCTACCAATATTTGACAAACACACGCGGTCACATAATGAACAAGTCAGGCCTTCTCTCGTGGCTAATTCTACCAATGTTTGACAAACACACGCGGTCACATAATGAACAAGTCAGGTTCACTGATTCATAGGATCATCCTTTTTCGTGAGTCTTTTCTCTTCTAAGTTTTGCCTTAGCTCAGTCTCAAATGATATTATACCATTCCTTATACTTGCTATCCATGATGTGCGATCACTAGCCAGATGTTCCCAGCCACTTTCACAGATAAAGAAACCATTCAGAGATGATTTACAGATATCTCTATATCGTAGTTTAGGTCTGCTGATTTGTCTTGTTCCGTGTGTTAGTTCACCATATAGTATTTGTCTTGTTCCGTGTGTTAGTTCACCATATAGTATTTGTCTTGTTCCGTGTGTTAGTATGCCATATAGTATTTGTCTTGTTCCGTGTGTTAGTTCGCCATATAGTATTTGTCTTGTTCCGTATGTTAGTTCGCAATATAGTATTTGTCTTGTTCCGTGTGTTAGTTCGCCATATAGTATTTGTCTTGTTCCGTGTGTTAGTTCGCCATATAGTATTTGTCTTGTTCCGTGTGTTAGTTCGCCATATAGTATTTGTCTTGTTCCGTGTGTTAGTTCACCATATAGTATTTGTCTTGTTCCGTGTGTTAGTTCACCATATAGTATTTGTCTTGTTCCGTGTGTTAGTTCACCATATAGTATTTGTCTAGTTCCGTGTGTTAGTTCGCCATATAGTATTTGTCTTGTTCCGTGTGTTAGTTCACCATATAGTATTTGTCTTGTTCCGTGTGTTAGTTCACCATATAGTATTTGTCTTGTTCCGTGTGTTAGTTCACCATATAGTATTTCTCTTGTTCCGTGTGTTAGTTCACCATATAGTATTTGTCTTGTTCCGTGTGTTAGTTCGCCATATAGTATTTGTCTAGTTCCGTGTGTTAGTTCACCATATAGTATTTGTCTTGTTCCGTGTGTTAGTTCACCATATAGTATTTGTCTTGTTCCGTGTGTTAGTTCACCATATAGTATTTGTCTTGTTCCGTGTGTTAGTTCACCATATAGTATTTGTCTTGTTCCGTGTGTTAGTTCACCATATAGTATTTGTCTTGTTCCGTGTGTTAGTTCACCATATAATATTTGTCTTGTTCCGTGTGTTAGTTCACCATATAGTATTTGTCTTGTTCCGTGTGTTAGTTCACCATATAATATTTGCTTGGGGATGCACTTTTCTTCCATTCGCTGGACGTACCCCAGTCATCTTAGTCTTCGACATCTGAGCATCGACATGATTGTTGGGGTCTTAGCACGTTCATCATCATCATTGAGTACCGTCTCCTCATCGAAGGTTGGCTACCATGGAGCGCCATTTCACTCTGTCTCTTGCTTTGATGGTACAGATAGTCATAGGCTGATTTGTCCATTTTTTTATGTTACTCGTCCATTTTTGTCTTGGTCTGCCTCTGCCTCTATTACCCTGTATTTTCTCTTCCAATATAACTTTTAGTAGGCTGTTGTGTCTTTTAACATGCCCCAAAAATCATTACTCTTGTTATAATTGTATTTAGTAGTTCTCTTTTCATTTTTAGTTGTTTTAAAACTTTATCGTTTGTTTTCTTTTCTTTCCATCCAATTCTACCTATTCTTCTATATATTCACATTTCAAAGGCTTCAATTTTCTGTTCTGTTTTATTATCTAATGTTCATGTTTCTGCACCATACATTAATATTGAGAAGATGTAACATTTTGCTATTCTTAGTTTTAGCCCTGATGTTATTTGTTTTGATGTTAGTATATTTTTCATGGCTTTAAAATTACTTTTTGCCATACCTATTCTTTTGTTTATTTCAGTTATATATTTTCCATCACTAGTTATAGTTTGTCCCAGGTAGTTGTAGCTCTGAACTGTCTCCAGATATATTCCTTCAACTTTGATATTTATTTGTAGGTCTTGAGAATTTTCTTTGTTTATGATCATAGTTTTAGTCTTTTTGATATTCATATCTAGTCCATATTTTTTGCTTGTCATGTTTATTACATTAAGCAATTGTTGTAGATCTTTAGGATTTTCAGCTAGTAGTATCATCAGCATATCTTACGTTATTGATTATATTTCCATTAATGTTTAAGCCTGGCATCTCTGTGATGTTTTTAAAGATTTGCTCAGTGTATAAATTGAACAAGCTTGGTGATAGGATGCATCCTTGTCTTACTCCTCTTTTTATATCAAAGGGTGTAGAGTTATCTTTGTTATATTTTATTATTGCTGTTTGCTCCCAGTATAAATTACATATTAGTTGTATGTCTGTGTCGTCTAGATTTATATCCTTCAGGCAGTCTATAAGTTGGTTATGGTGTATTCTATCAGAAGCTTTGGTGTAGCCTATGAAGCAGGCATATATTGGTTTGTTTACTTCTATGTACTTTTCGATTAATGTTCTCATGCAGAATATGGCTTCTTTTGTACCCCTGTTTTTCATGAATCCAAATTGCTGCTCCTCTTATTCAGTATTAATTTTACTTTGAATCCTTCCTTGTATAACTTTCAGTAATAATGTTACCTGGCTCATTAGGCTTATTGCTCTAAAATCACTGCATTCAACTGCACCATTATTTTTAGCCAATGCAATGAAAGTTGATGTTTTTAGTTCACATGGTATGCGTCCTGCATGGTATATGCCGTTGCATATGTCTGTGATCAATTCAATGCCAAAATCTTCTAGTGCCTCTATCATCTCAATATGTATATTGTCAAGCCCTGCTGCTTTTCCCTTTTTCATTGTTTTTATAGCTTTTTCCACTTCAGATTTTAAGATTTTATAGCTTGACGTACATATTATAAATGTTTTTTTTGTCCCTTTCGTCATGAAATAATTCTGTTATATATTCCTTCCATCTATCGATTATATTTGTGTTGTCTGTTAGCATTCTTTCTTCTTTGTTTGCAATACATCCGTTTCCTGTAGTTTTTTTGTTTTTGTTTTTATTAGTCATTCTCTTTATTTCTGTGTGCATCCCTCTTAAATTTTGTTTGCTTTTCATAGTTTCGACTTCTAGACATCTTTGGTTGAGCCAGTCTTCTTTTTTCCTTTTTGCACATTTTGCGTATTTCATTATCAATTTCCTTGTATCTGGCGGTGTTCTTTGCTTGTCTTCTTTCTTCTATTTTTACTAAGATGGTGTCAGTTATCCATTTTTGTTTTTTGTTCTTTTCCTTTTGGGTAAGGTGTCACAGAATTCTTCTTTGCTGTTCTTTATGCATTGCCATTTGGTTGTAACTTTTTCTTCAGGATTTTCTCTTCTGTACTGCTCAATCCCTTCTTCTAGTAGCTTCTGATATGTGTTCTTTACTTGTATTGTATAAGTATTTTTAACATCTTTTTGACTTAATGTTGTTTTATCTATTGGTATTGATGAATTAGTCTTTTGTTTGTTTATCTTTAGTTTGATTCTCATTTTAACCATTACAGAATTGTGATCTGAATTATTATTTGCTCCTGGATAGGCTTTGGCTTTCTTGACGCTGTCACGGAACCTTTCTTTTATCATTGTGTAATCTATTTGATTCCCTTTTTTATCTTCAGGGCTTTCTCATGTGTACAGTTTCATTTTCTCTTACTCAAAGTAGGTGTTACATATTATCAACCTGTTTTCTTCACAAAATTGTATTAATCTTTCTCCTCTGTCATTTCTTTTTCCTAAACCATGATTTCTTACAATGCTCTTATATCTACCTTTTCCTACTTTAGCGTTAATGTCACAATTACAATCTCAAGATTCTTAGCACGTTGCAGGACATATAAGTTGGTTATTTTGTCCTGTCATTTGATGTGCATTATTCTGCGAAGCCATATTCAGCATGAGGACATTGATCGAAAAGTACACAGAAGTAAAGAAACCAATATATGCCTGCTTCATAGACTACACCAAAGCATTTGATAGAATACACCATAATCAACTTATAGACTGCCTAAAAGATATACATCTGGGTGACACAGACATACGACTGATATGTAACTTGTACTGGGAGCAAACAACAATAATAAAATATAACAAGGAGAACTCTACACCCTTTGATATAAAAAGAGGAGTAAGACAAGGATGCATCCTATCACCAAGCTTGTTCAATCTATACACTGAGAAAATCTTTAAAAACATCACTGAGATGCCAGGCCTAAACATTAATGGAAGATAATCAATAACCTAAGATACGCTGATGATACTCTACTAATAGCAGAAAATCCTAAAGATCTACAACAATTACTTAATGTAATAAACATGACAAGCAAAAAATATGGACTAGATATGAATATCAAAAAGACTAAAACTATGATCATAAACAAAGGAAACTCTCAAGACCTACAATTAAATATCAAAGTGGAAGGAATACATCTAGAGACAGTTCAGAAATACAACTACCTGGGACATACTATAACCAGTGATGGAAAATGTACAACTGAAATAAATAAAAGAATAGGTATGGCAAAAAGTAATTTCAATGCCATGAAAAATATACTAACATCAAAACAAATAACACCAGGGCTAAAATTAAAAATAGCAAAATGTTACATTTTCTCAAAATTCCTGTATGTTGCAGAAACATGGACATTAGACAAGAAAACAGAACAGCAAATTGAAGCCTTTGAAATGTGGATTTATAGAAGAATAGGTAGAATTGGATAGAAAGAAAAAAAAACAAACGATGAAGTTTTAAACAAACTAAAACTGAAAAAAGAACTACTAAATACAATTCTCTATCTATTGACCTTTCGAGCCGTAACCGGCCCATAGGGCGTAGACCAAGATACACCTTCTCCTATATGGATTTTTTGTTCTAGCAGTTTTCTTTTAAAGATATTTTATCAAATCGTAAATACAATTAGAGCAATACAAATGACATTTTTTGGTCATGTTAAAAGACACAACAGTCTAATAAAATGATATTGGAAGGGAAAATACAAGGTAAAAGAGGCAGAGGCAGACCAAGACTAACATGGACGAGTAACGTCAAAAGATGGACAAGTCAGCCTATGACAATCTGCACCATCAAAGCAAGACACAGCGTGGAAGGGCGCACCATGATAGCCGACCTTCGATGCGGAGACGGCACTCAATGATGATGATTCTGCGAAGACATCGCATGTGGAAGACATTTAGTCTTTTTTCGTGATTTGAGTATGTTGTCCAGGTTTCAGATCCATAGTTACCTAACTTGAATATTTGTCTCCATAGTTACCTAACTTTAATAATATTTGCCTCCATAGTTACCTAACTTGAATAATATTTGCCTCCATAGTTACCTAACTTGAATATTTGCCTCCATAGTTACCTAACATGAATATTTGCCTCCATAGTTACCTAACTTGAATAATATTTGCCTCCATAGTTACCTAACTTGAATATTTCCCTCAATAGTTACCTAACTTGAATATTTGCCTCCATAGTTACCTAACTTGAATATTTGCCTCCATAGTTACCTAACTTGAATAATATTTGCCTCCATAGTTACCTAACTTGAATATTTGTCTCCATAGTTACCTAACTTGAATATTTGCCTCCATAGTTACCTAACTTGAATAATATTTGCCTCCATAGTTACCTAACTTGAATATTTGTCTCCATAGTTACCTAACTTTAATAATATTTGCCTCCATAGTTACCTAACTTGAATAATATTTGCCTCCATAGTTACCTAACTTGAATATTTGTCTCCATAGTTACCTAACTTGAATAATATTTGCCTCCATAGTTACCTAACATGAATATTTGCCTCCATAGTTACCTAACTTGAATATTTGTCTCCATAGATACCTAACTTGAATATTTGCCTCCATAGTTACCTAACTTGAATATTTGCCTCATAGTTACCTAACTTGAATATTTGTCTCCATAGTTACCTAACTTGAATATTTGCCTCCATAGTTACCTAACTTGAATATTTGCCTCCATAGTTACCTAACTTGAATAATATTTGCCTCCATAGTTACCTAACTTGAATATTTGCCTTCATAGTTACCTAACTTGAATATTTGTCTCCATAGTTACCTAACTTGAATATTTGATGGTTAGGAAGTAATCGATAACAAAACAAATACATTCTTTCAAAAAAGTTAAACTCAAGTTTAAAACTGTAAGAAAAAAGGAAATAATAGGCCCCATTATTTGGTGAGAAGTTGGTCCCCATCTGAGATTGTCAGTTCTTCCTGGCATGGATGATGGCAATGAATGGACACTGCCTGGGCAGGTTTGTGGGAAGAACGTCCGAGAACCAGGTCCACTAGTCCCTTCCCCTGCTCCACCCAGTGCATCCAATGAAACAACATATGTCACATGTTATATTGATTGCGGAAGAAATAAACACACGTTTTGGGTATAAATTAAATAGATCCGTGTCATTTTTTAATTGAAAAAAAAAAATGGAATCAGTTGACATTGTGATATTTTTGTCCAGTAACAAAGTCAATGGAAAGAAACTACTTTTATCTTCATTGGGTGTTCAAATGTAGGCACAAGTTTGGTCATTGCTATTATAATCTCTTTCTGAATGTCCAAATATGATCTGTATTTGGTTTTAATGGCAGCCAATGCTGAAAAACCTGGTCTCACATAAGTAGGTAGTCGCAAAATTAATTTAAACTATTAGGCCTTCTTGCCTACTTCTGGGGATTCTTGTTTGACGTTCCAATGAAAAGAGGGTAAGAGAGATCGCGGGCGACGTAGAGAGATAATGTTAGCTTAACATTGTGGTACAACAGCGGCGGAGTTGATGAGTTGTACTGTGGGTAGAGGTCTGTGGAGAAACATCACCTAGGCCGAGCATGGCACTTTATGATGATGATAATAATGTATGTGGAGCCCCTAGCAGGCTCTCGCGGAGCACCTGGACTCCGCGGAGCACAGTTTGACGACCACTGGACTATACAAGAACTGTAATAGGGAAAACAGAGCAGAGTTAAATAAAATAATAGGTATGTCTTGTAGGTGAAACAGCGATAAAGGAAACCAATGGATCACAACACACATCTTGTTATCGATAATTTCTGGATTTAGTCTACGATAGCCCTACTAGCTCTGACAGAATTATCGTTACTGAATGTACATTACATAAGTCGATGTTATGCCATCAACATGTGCCATACCAGTTGGCCTAGGCGATCATGTCCTTCCACAATCTTCTATCTATAGTTCATCGTATGAGTTTTGTTGTTGACCGTTTTCCGTGTCATGGCACCAAGCTATCCAGTATTTTCTCTCTTTGTCGTCCGCGATCTATCTTTCCTTTTATTTTGCCAATTGTAACCAAGTATTCCAACTTTCCTCTTCTCATGATGTGCCCGAAAAATGCTGATTATTCCTATCTGATGCTTTTTTAGGACCTTCCTTTTTGTGTTGGCCTCTTTGAGAATTTCCTTATTTGTCTTTTTAGCTGTCCAGGGAACTTTTAAAATTCTTCTGAGAAATCCCATCTCTGTGGCCTTTAATCGTCTTTTCATTTGTTTGTCGACTGTCAATGTTATGCCACGTAAGCAAAACTCTTTCCTTGTCTTAAGGCGTTTGTGCAATCTGGTACTAGTGCTGGCATTTCCGATGACAAACATCAAATTGTATGACTGATGTGCTTGATATCACGCTTTGTCGTTCTATATTCCCTGAAAACATCTCCGATAAACATTTTCAGTCGGTGACCGTTTTCTTTTCGTTCTACCACTACCACTGCGGGTGTCCGGTTAGCGCAATCGATAGGCGGTTGGCTTACCACGGCAACAGCCGGGGTTCGTACCCTGGCGAGGACACCTGGGTTTTACTAATTCCCTAAAAATTAGTGGGAGCCGCGATAGCTCAGTGGTTAGTGAACTGGACTACTACGGACAAGGGGTAGGGTTCGATCCCAACCGACGGCTCCGGGTTCACCCAGCCTTAAATGGGTACCGGATTTTTTCTGGGAAAGTAAAGCAGCACGGGCGTAATACCGACCACATTACCCCAAAAATCATGTGCTGAAGGTCTGTAAAATATAGGGTCACTAACACCATATTTCCCTATACGCCACTTGGCGTGACGGGGGGTACTTTACTTTTTACTACCACTGCGATTATTATTTTCTATTGGTACTACTGATACTATTATTATTTTTATTATTGTTACTACTGATACTATTATTATTTTTATTATTGTTACTACTGATTCTACTATTATTTTTATTATTGTTACTACTGATACTATTTTTATTACTATTGGTACTACTGCAGTTTAAAAGAATGACTTGGCAGAAGGTCAACAACAGAAATGACAAATAACTGTCGAGATAAAAAAATTGTGGAGAGACATGATCACCTAAGCCAGCAGGTCAGGTACTTGATGATGATGATGATGACTACTGCAATTACTGCTACTACTACTAC
>JAVIAB010000047.1:31637351-31662351 GCA_032433765.1 Megaustenia siamemsis
AGGGAATTAGAGGATTGATCAGAGACGGACAAACATTATACAGTAGGGAATTAGAGGATTGATCAGAGACGGACAAACATTATACAGTAGGGAATTAGAGGATTGATCAGAGACGGACAAACAATATACAGTAGGGAATTAGAGGATTGATCAGAGACGGACAAACAATATACAGTAGGGAATTAGAGGATTGATCAGAGACGGACAAACAATATACAGTAGGGAATTAGAGGATTGATCAGAGACGGACAAACATTATACAGTAGGGAATTAGAGGATTGATCAGAGACGGACAAACAATATACAGTAGGGAATTAGAGGATTGATCAGAGACGGACAAACATTATACAGTAGGGAATTAGAGGATTGATCAGAGACGGACAAACATTATACAGTAGGGAATTAGAGGATTGATCAGAGACGGACAAACAATATACAGTAGGGAATTAGAGGATTGATCAGAGACGGACAAACATTCAGTAGGGAATTAGAGGATTGATCAGAGACGGACAAACAATATACAGTAGGGAATTAGAGGATTGATCAGAGACGGACAAACATTATACAGTAGGGAATTAGAGGATTGATCAGAGACGGACAAACAATATACAGTAGGGAATTAGAGGATTGATCAGAGACGGACAAACATTCAGTAGGGAATTAGAGGATTGATCAGAGACGGACAAACATACGGTAGGGAAGTTAGAGGTTTGCTTAAAGACGAACAAATATTGATTAGATAGGCAGGAGGATTGCTCATAGATGGACAAACATACATTAGTTATGCTAGAAGATTGCGCATAGATGGACACACTTTACGTAGGGAAGCAAGAGGTTGCTCAGAGATGTAGAAACATTGTGTAGGAGGCTAGAGGTTGCTCAGAGATGTAGAAACATTGTGTAGGAGGCTAGAGGTTGCTCAGAGATGTAGAAACATTGTGTAGAAGGCTAGAGGTTGCTCAGAGATGTAGAAACATTGTGTAGGAGGCTAGAGGTTGCTCAGAGATGTAGAAACATTGTGTAGGAGGCTAGAGGTTGCTCAGAGATGTAGAAACATTGTGTAGGAGGCTAGAGGTTGCTCAGATATGTTGAAACATTGTGTAGGAGGCTAGAGGTTGCTCAGAGAAATATAAACTTTGTGTAGGAGGCTAGAGGTTGCTCAAAGATGTAGAAACATTGTGTAGGAGGCTAGATGTTGCTCAGAGATGTAGAAACATTGTGTAGAAGGCTAGATGTTGCTCAGAGATGTAGAAACATTGTGTAGGAGGCTAGATGTTGCTCAGAGATGTAGAAACATTGTGTAGGAGGCTAGATGTTGCTCAGAGATGTAGAAACAATGTTTAAGAGGCTAGAGGTTGCTCAGAGATGTAGAAACATTGTGTAGGAGGCTAGAGGTTGCTCAGAGATGTAGAAACATTGTTTAAGAGGCTAGAGGTTGCTCAGAGATGTAGAAACATTGTGTAGAAGGCTAGAGGTTGCTCAGAGATGTAGAAACATTGTTTAAGAGGCTAGAGGTTGCTCAGAGATGTAGAAACATTGTGTAGAAGGCTAGAGGTTGCTCAGAGATGTAGAAACATTGTTTAAGAGGCTAGAGGTTGCTCAGAGATGTAGAAACATTGTGTAGGAGGCTAGAGGTTGCTCAGAGATGTAGAAACATTGTTTAAGAGGCTAGAGGTAGCTCAGAGATGTAGAAACATTGTGTAGGAGGCTAGAGGTTGCTCAGAGATGTAGAAACATTGTGTAGGAGGCTAGAGGTTGCTCAGAGATGGATAAGTGAGGTTAGTGGATCGGTGCTCCTCTTCGTTGTCATGACCATTTACCCAACTCAATGAGCCATGAACTCATTGTTTTATCAGCTTGGTGGACTGGAGAGCGTGAAGCTGCGTTTGAAACCTCGCTCACTAACCTAGCTCGTATCGCCAAGCCAGTTCTGTATATATATGCTACTGATTCCACCCTGAAACCAGAGCTTCTCTTCAAAAGAAAGATTCCATCACGGGGGGGGGGGGGGGGAGATATGAGAGAGAGAGAGGAGAGAAAGGGGTGTTAGTAGTATACAAGGGTCCAACTGATTTATCATTTAGGCGCTAAATTAACAAAGATATATAGTAGGCGCGCGGCGCGCCTAATGTACATGAGAGACAGGGGGAGTTAACCGTGACATTTCGTGTCCAGATGTTGACCTCTAGTCTCGGTGACCCCGGAAGTGACCTGCTTATGTCTGGTGTGTGCTGACTTTGGAGCGCTTGATCGACAGTGACAGGTTAGTAGATTATACAACATCATTGACAAACAATCAATATAAAACAGAAGACAAAGATATATTTTAGTCTTTTATTATCTCAATAGGTGTATAACATACATTGATATTATATAACATTTATCTAAGTTGTTGTGTTGCTTGCTTAGCCCTTTACAACTGATTTTATCGTAATCCCCACTACAATGGTACGTCTTACTACATAAGCTAACAAGAGCCGTCCCTTCGTACTCTAGTTTAAAAAGCCCGGGCGTTCGTTTGGTGTACGCTTTAACACCCTTACAGTTTATACAGTCTGTCTTGCTAACATGCTCATCGCAAAACTCGGCAGGAAACCAGTCTTTATATACACTATTAAACTCATCCCGCAGCCCTGACTTAACTATGTCCTCCAACTTAGGTGCGCTTAAGGCTAAGTATAAACTATCAGTATCTGTTTCACATAACTGAAAGTTGGACCTATCTACAAACTTATCTAAGAACTCGAAATAAAAATCTAACATACGAAGTTTTGCATATTGATAGACGAAGAAACCGATTTGTAGGGGCAAGTCCCAAACAGTTTTCTTTTTCTCCATCTCAATTTCAAAAAGATCCTCCCCTATTTCAGTCATCTTTTTAAACCGGGACTATTAATCATTTTCGATATCTCATCCCCCTGAACGTACGAGACAGCGCTATGATTGACCTTATTGGTTAGAGTCTTCCCGTAGGCCGAGTTTCCTAAGAGCTTCATCGTATCGCTTACTATAGATTGACTTTCGTCTAGATCACCAGCCCTCCTAGCGTCAGAAACCATTTCGCCAAACTTTTTAAAACAACTAGACGGTTGATATTCTATCACTTGATAAATTTTTGTTACCTCCAATCCGTGGTCTAAATACCATTTTAACAGTGGTGTTGCCAACAAAATTTTTTCCCCGACATAACTACCGATTAGGGTGCGACGAGGGGTTGACAACAAGTTATGTTTGAGGGCATATTCACCCATAAACGGGCCAATATCATCACGCGTGACGTCAATATTTTTGAAAATTGGAGTCATCTCACTGAAATGTTCCTTCAGGCGATCGGGGACGTGTAGATCACATTCTACTAAACCAAAACATGTCCCATCTGAAACAGAAGCCAGAATCTGTTTATCACTGAGAGGGAGCCCTTCTTTAGAGTAAGAGGGTCTAGCTCTAGGGATGGCTTTAGAAAGGAAAGCCCTAATGGTTGGGTCAGACTTTTTCAGAGCCTGCCACTCACATTCCCACATAACTTCTACTGGGACTTTTACCTCCTCGGTTAGGTAGGTGTGTATCTCACATGTTTTTCAAACAGCTCGAACAAGGGCTTATTATTAACAGGGTTGCTATCTTTATCTTTGGTGAGGGGACAGTCTTTGTGACCATGGTACAGACAACCATGAAAATTGTAACCTCTTCTATTGGATTTATCCCACCCATCCACGGGGATATTTCTAGCACCTAATCGAAACTCCCTCCCGTTAAACTGAGTTTTCAACTCCACCCCTTTTTGGTGGGCGACCCACGTTAGCCACTCTCTACTTTGTTGGACATAATAGTTATCTTTTTCGACCCTAAACCCGGTCTCCATTCTTCTAATAATTGGATAATCTGTTGGCATTGGGTTCATCAGAGCCCAAAGATACAAAGCGTTGGCATCGTAACCTTGGATGGATTTGACTAGCTTTCCGCCCCTAATAAGCGTTTTGCCTACCTCGTGATACCTATGGAAAATTATAGAGGGACCCCCAACGATATTATCTCTAATCATTTTGTGTAGACTCGCCTGTTTGCTCGAACATAAACTAAACATTACACCCCTATCAACGGTCTTAAAAAGATACTTTAAACAAACACCAGGAACCGAAATGGCGTCTTTAAAACAGTCTACACCCCGCTCCCCATAAAAGCGAACCTGCTGCTCCAAGGCTTCTAAGAATGGGACTACATCTTTGTTGTTATACCACACCAAAAAGTCCCTAAGTGTGGTCATGTTATTGTCCTGCCATACCTTTTTGCACAGAGCGTACTCCTCCTTGGAAATGTTGGAATTTTTTAACGACGAATAAAACGCTTCGTGTGGGGGTAGTTCTGTCTCCTCCAACTTTTGGGGGTCGTCTATATATTCATAACATAAGTAACCCTTTGTCTCACTAATCTTATAAGCCGCCAGATATTTACTATAGCTAAACCCGGGGGCTAGATAGTTTATTATATCTAAGAATTTTAGATTCGGCGTTGCAATACACATAAAGTTATTGTTTCTTTTAACTATAAACTTGAACGGTTTTGCTACTTTGTAGTCTCCTTCCATTGTATCTTCCTCTTCTTCGTTAGCAGCAGCGGCTTCTTCTTCCTCTTCCATACTATCGCCTTCTTCGTCCACTTGTGGAGCGGCATCCATGAAGTGCTTTATTAAATAAGGTTTAATGACGTTGACGTCATATTTCCCCGAGTTAAACCCTATTACTGGAAGCTCTTTTAAATATTCATCAAACCTAACTACTATCTTGTCTTTATTCAGTTCATGGAGTTGAGTAAAAATACTTTCAAACCGAGATCGCAATAACGAGTAGGCCTTATCAGCTATACCAGTGAGATAATCAAGCATCTGACTAACTAAAATTTGTGGGTCACCCTTGGTTATGAAGCATTTTGGAGCCTCCCACCCAGGGACATTTGACGCTACAGAGCAGGAGAGGGGCATGTGTTTAGCTACAAAGGTAGTCGAGTGCGTCTCTTGGGGAACATTCCCATTATCAAAATAACATTCATAATCGAATGTCGCCCTGAATGGGTAAATAAAACACGCTGGAGTACTTATTCCTTCAGCGCTGATTGCGTCCCATACACTTTCAGGTGAAGAATAAACACCACCTTTATATGTCTCTACAGCCATATCCCCAGTGCAAGTTTTTTCGTGCCTATCCATACGCCCAAACTTTTTCCACAATTTCCCACATTTTCCACAAGAAAAGCTTTTACTAGCCCTGGAAAGATCGTTTATATAAAAGAAGTGGTTTTTGTAAAGTAAAAGACGGAGAGTTTCACTATAACTACTGCCACTTCTCAGGACAATACGCAAGGCTTGTTCAGAATCAAACTCAAAAATATCTATGTTTACTGAAAAACAACTTTCTAAGAGAGACATTTCAGCAAGAGTTACACCGTGAAAGTTACTTAACTTTAGAGAAGGGTTAAACTGTTTGAAAAGTAGTCTTGAAGCCTTCCTAACATTAGTATTTGAAGTTCCTCGATGGACAGCTAGACAACGGAAGAAGCAGAGATTATCATTGTAAACTTTAGAATGGGAATCGGTTTGAAGGATATTAATGCCGTAGTTGGATGTAATGTAGGGTGGGATATCTATCAGACACCCTATAGGATAATCTTGAAGTTTATAAATATAAACACTCGTACTGACTAATGATTCTAAGGTATATTTGGTTGTCTCCCTGTTTTTATTTGCATACCCTAATATATCACTTTCATTTAATCTATCAACAAATGTTTCAAAATCATTTCTGTTGTTAACTAACAGGGGTGTGTCTAATCCTGTCGCGTTATTCGAGCTGGCGTGAAAGTAACGCAGTCCCTGTGTCTCTCTATGTCTTAAGACTAGATGATGACTATAATTCACCTTGAAACGCTTTTTCTGGGCTTGGAAGATTGGGGTTACAAGGGTCTTCCAATCTATAGGAGTATCAGGTTGATGAAATATAGTGTATGTGTCCATGTATTTGGTCCTACGTTCATGTGTTCTAATAGCTAACCAGTTGTTCTTATATATCTTCCTAATATCTTGAGGTAACTTATTTAATGAGTCTATTTCATTAATAAGTCTTGGTCTCTTTGAGGGCTCTTGAGTCGAACTCTTTACTGCCCGCTTGCGTGAGGTTGTCGATACAAGTGGACCCGCTTGCGTTGATGGTGTTGAGGTGTCCACAGCTAGGTCATGGCTAGCAAGATGTACTTGCAGATGGCTTGCCCCAGTGAATTTTTGTTGACAGATGTGGCAGATATATGAGGTAACACTGGGTTCTTTTGAAAGTACGTGATCGGCTGACACAGGAGTTGGTGACGCTGGAACTACTGAGGCAAGAGATACAGGATGCTCTGTCTTGATATGCTTGGCAAGATTGTCAGCTCTATTATAAATTCGTTCACAAACATCACATTTGTATTCCTGACGCCCATGTACACTAGCAACATGGCGTTTTAGGTCTCGGCTCCGGGTGAAAGTTTTGGCACAGATATGACAAGTGTTAGACATCTGTGGAAAAGAAATTGAAACATTACAAGAAAAGAAAACAAGAAAAGTAAACAACGAGATACACAAACTATCGAAATTAGGTTACAAAAGTAACACGTGGATACTAAAAAACCAACTTAGCGAAGTTAGGTCACAAAAGTAACACGTGGATACTAAACAACCAACTTATCGAAAATAGGTTACTAAAGTAACATACTATAACATTAAAGATCTAATATAACACTTACTTTTTATGTGTTTGAAGGTACAAGACACATCCGTCGGCAACAACTGTAAGCGAAAGTCTGATTACAAGCTTCACAGTCGCGTTATATATATACACGCCAGAAACACCGGAAGTGTTACTAAAAATAGAACTGACCGCTGATGCAATACCGGAAGTGTTACTAAAAATAGCTTTTGACTGCTGACGTGATGCCCGTGGAGTTTCTAAAAATAGATTTTGACCTATGATGCAATACCAGGCGACTTTATAGGAGTTTTTTCCCTTGACCCTTTATGAGGGGACGCCCATGAAACTGTTAGAAATAGTAAATTTACACTCTAGGGTTACTCAAAACTTTATTTTAGTCATCCACATAGCAAAAATTTACTTAAAACTCACTTTTATGAGTGTTGCCCCCTTACCCATTTTTGGCGGTTACGCCCACGAAACTGTTAAAAATAGTCAATTTAACATCTAGACATACCCCAAACTTTATATTAAGCATCCCAATATCAAGAATTTACATAAAAACAAAGTTTGAAATTACTACCCCTGTACCCATTTTTAGCGGTTACGCCCATGAAACTGTTAAAAATAGTAAATTTAACATATAGACATACCCCAAACTTTATATTAAGCATCCCCGTATCAAGAATTTACATAAAAACAACTTTTGAAATTACTACCCCTGTACCCATTTTTGACGGTTACGCCCATGAAACTGTTAGAAATAGTCAATTTACACTCTAGACATATCCCAAACTTCACATTAAACATCCCCGTAGCAAGAATTTACATAAAAACAACTTTTGAAATTACTACCCCAGTACCCATTTTTGGCGGTTACGCCCATGAAACTGTTAAAAATAGTCAATATAACACCTAGACATATCCCAAACTTTATATTAAGCATCCCCATATCAAGAAGTTACATAAAAACAACTTTTGAAATTACTACCCCTGTACCCATTTTTGGCGGTTACGCCCATGAAATCGATAAAAAAATTGAAGTTTAACCTATTGGCATACATCAAACATAATATGTGACACGCCCATGTATCAAATTTGCCTAAAAAATCAACCAATTAGGATGGATAGACTATAAGGAAAAACGGAAGACTCTCATATAAGGAAAAACCGCACCAAAAAATGTGCCTCGATCTGCAGGTAGACTATTTATATAAGAAAAAACAACCCGGCTGCAGCAATTTGGCTGCAGATCGAGGAACATTTGGGGTCCCTAATTGACATTGTATACTACTAATTTTTTGGTTGATTTTTTAGGCAAATTTGATACATGGGCGTGCCACATATTATGTTTGATGTATGCCAATAGGTTAAACTTCAATTTTTTTATCGATTTCATGGGCGTAACCGCCAAAAATGGGTACAGGGGTAGTAATTTCAAAGTTGTTTTTATGTAACTTCTTGATATGGGGATGCTTAATATAAAGTTTGGGATATGTCTAGGTGTTATATTGACTATTTTTAACAGTTTCATGGGCGTAACCGCCAAAAATGGGTACTGGGGTAGTAATTTCAAAAGTTGTTTTTATGTAAATTCTTGCTACGGGGATGTTTAATGTGAAGTTTGGGATATGTCTAGAGTGTAAATTGACTATTTCTAACAGTTTCATGGGCGTAACCGTCAAAAATGGGTACAGGGGTAGTAATTTCAAAAGTTGTTTTTATGTAAATTCTTGATACGGGGATGCTTAATATAAAGTTTGGGGTATGTCTATATGTTAAATTTACTATTTTTAACAGTTTCATGGGCGTAACCGCTAAAAATGGGTACAGGGGTAGTAATTTCAAACTTTGTTTTTATGTAAATTCTTGATATTGGGATGCTTAATATAAAGTTTGGGGTATGTCTAGATGTTAAATTGACTATTTTTAACAGTTTCGTGGGCGTAACCGCCAAAAATGGGTAAGGGGGCAACACTCATAAAAGTGAGTTTTAAGTAAATTTTTGCTATGTGGATGACTAAAATAAAGTTTTGAGTAACCCTAGAGTGTAAATTTACTATTTCTAACAGTTTCATGGGCGTCCCCTCATAAAGGGTCAAGGGGAAAAACTCCTATAAAGTCGCCTGGTATTGCATCATAGGTCAAAATCTATTTTTAGAAACTCCACGGGCATCACGTCAGCAGTCAAAAGCTATTTTTAGTAACACTTCCGGTATTGCATCAGCGGTCAGTTCTATTTTTAGTAACACTTCCGGTGTTTCTGGCGTGTATATATATAACGCGACTGTGAAGCTTGTAATCAGACTTTCGCTTACAGTTGTTGCCGACGGATGTGTCTTGTACCTTCAAACACATAAAAAGTAAGTGTTATATTAGATCTTTAATGTTATAGTATGTTACTTTAGTAACCTATTTTCGATAAGTTGGTTGTTTAGTATCCACGTGTTACTTTTGTGACCTAACTTCGCTAAGTTGGTTTTTTAGTATCCACGTGTTACTTTTGTAACCTAATTTCGATAGTTTGTGTATCTCGTTGTTTACTTTTCTTGTTTTCTTTTCTTGTAATGTTTCAATTTCTTTTCCACAGATGTCTAACACTTGTCATATCTGTGCCAAAACTTTCACCCGGAGCCGAGACCTAAAACGCCATGTTGCTAGTGTACATGGGCGTCAGGAATACAAATGTGATGTTTGTGAACGAATTTATAATAGAGCTGACAATCTTGCCAAGCATATCAAGACAGAGCATCCTGTATCTCTTGCCTCAGTAGTTCCAGCGTCACCAACTCCTGTGTCAGCCGATCACGTACTTTCAAAAGAACCCAGTGTTACCTCATATATCTGCCACATCTGTCAACAAAAATTCACTGGGGCAAGCCATCTGCAAGTACATCTTGCTAGCCATGACCTAGCTGTGGACACCTCAACACCATCAACGCAAGCGGGTCCACTTGTATCGACAACCTCACGCAAGCGGGCAGTAAAGAGTTCGACTCAAGAGCCCTCAAAGAGACCAAGACTTATTAATGAAATAGACTCATTAAATAAGTTACCTCAAGATATTAGGAAGATATATAAGAACAACTGGTTAGCTATTAGAACACATGAACGTAGGACCAAATACATGGACACATACACTATATTTCATCAACCTGATACTCCTATAGATTGGAAGACCCTTGTAACCCAATCTTCCAAGCCCAGAAAAAGCGTTTCAAGGTGAATTATAGTCATCATCTAGTCTTAAGACATAGAGAGACACAGGGACTGCGTTACTTTCACGCCAGCTCGAATAACGCGACAGGATTAGACAAACCCCTGTTAGTTAACAACAGAAATGATTTTGAAACATTTGTTGATAGATTAAATGAAAGTGATATATTAGGGTATGCAAATAAAAACAGGGAGACAACCAAATATACCTTAGAATCATTAGTCAGTACGAGTGTTTATATTTATAAACTTCAAGATTATCCTATAGGGTGTCTGATAGATATCCCACCCTACATTACATCCAACTACGGCATTAATATCCTTCAAACCGATTCCCATTCTAAAGTTTACAATGATAATCTCTGCTTCTTCCGTTGTCTAGCTGTCCATCGAGGAACTTCAAATACTAATGTTAGGAAGGCTTCAAGACTACTTTTCAAACAGTTTAACCCTTCTCTAAAGTTAAGTAACTTTCACGGTGTAACTCTTGCTGAAATGTCTCTCTTAGAAAGTTGTTTTTCAGTAAACATAGATATTTTTGAGTTTGATTCTGAACAAGCCTTGCGTATTGTCCTGAGAAGTGGCAGTAGTTATAGTGAAACTCTCCGTCTTTTACTTTACAAAAACCACTTCTTTTATATAAACGATCTTTCCAGGGCTAGTAAAAGCTTTTCTTGTGGAAAATGTGGGAAATTGTGGAAAAAGTTTGGGCGTATGGATAGGCACGAAAAAACTTGCACTGGGGATATGGCTGTAGAGACATATAAAGGTGGTGTTTATTCTTCACCTGAAAGTGTATGGGACGCAATCAGCGCTGAAGGAATAAGTACTCCAGCGTGTTTTATTTACCCATTCAGGGCGACATTCGATTATGAATGTTATTTTGATAATGGGAATGTTCCCCAAGAGACGCACTCGACTACCTTTGTAGCTAAACACATGCCCCTCTCCTGCTCTGTAGCGTCAAATGTCCCTGGGTGGGAGGCTCCAAAATGCTTCATAACCAAGGGTGACCCACAAATTTTAGTTAGTCAGATGCTTGATTATCTCACTGGTATAGCTGATAAGGCCTACTCGTTATTGCGATCTCGGTTTGAAAGTATTTTTACTCAACTCCATGAACTGAATAAAGACAAGATAGTAGTTAGGTTTGATGAATATTTAAAAGAGCTTCCAGTAATAGGGTTTAACTCGGGGAAATATGACGTCAACGTCATTAAACCTTATTTAATAAAGCACTTCATGGATGCCGCTCCACAAGTGGACGAAGAAGGCGATAGTATGGAAGAGGAAGAAGAAGCCGCTGCTGCTAACGAAGAAGAGGAAGATACAATGGAAGGAGACTACAAAGTAGCAAAACCGTTCAAGTTTATAGTTAAAAGAAACAATAACTTTATGTGTATTGCAACGCCGAATCTAAAATTCTTAGATATAATAAACTATCTAGCCCCGGGTTTAGCTATAGTAAATATCTGGCGGCTTATAAGATTAGTGAGACAAAGGGTTACTTTTGTTATGAATATATAGACGACCCCCAAAAGTTGGAGGAGACAGAACTACCCCCACACGAAGCGTTTTATTCGTCGTTAAAAAATTCCAACATTTCCAAGGAGGAGTACGCTCTGTGCAAAAAGGTATGGCAGGACAATAACATGACCACACTTAGGGACTTTTTGGTGTGGTATAACAACAAAGATGTAGTCCCATTCTTAGAAGCCTTGGAGCAGCAGGTTCGCTTTTATGGGGAGCGGGGTGTAGACTGTTTTAAAGACGCCATTTCGGTTCCTGGTGTTTGTTTAAAGTATCTTTTTAAGACCGTTGATAGGGGTGTAATGTTTAGTTTATGTTCGAGCAAACAGGCGAGTCTACACAAAATGATTAGAGATAATATCGTTGGGGGTCCCTCTATAATTTTCCATAGGTATCACGAGGTAGGCAAAACGCTTATTAGGGGCGGAAAGCTAGTCAAATCCATCCAAGGTTACGATGCCAACGCTTTGTATCTTTGGGCTCTGATGAACCCAATGCCAACAGATTATCCAATTATTAGAAGAATGGAGACCGGGTTTAGGGTCGAAAAAGATAACTATTATGTCCAACAAAGTAGAGAGTGGCTAACGTGGGTCGCCCACCAAAAAGGGGTGGAGTTGAAAACTCAGTTTAACGGGAGGGAGTTTCGATTAGGTGCTAGAAATATCCCCGTGGATGGGTGGGATAAATCCAATAGAAGAGGTTACAATTTTCATGGTTGTCTGTACCATGGTCACAAAGACTGTCCCCTCACCAAAGATAAAGATAGCAACCCTGTTAATAATAAGCCCTTGTTCGAGCTGTTTGAAAAAACATGTGAGATACACACCTACCTAACCGAGGAGGTAAAAGTCCCAGTAGAAGTTATGTGGGAATGTGAGTGGCAGGCTCTGAAAAAGTCTGACCCAACCATTAGGGCTTTCCTTTCTAAAGCCATCCCTAGAGCTAGACCCTCTTACTCTAAAGAAGGGCTCCCTCTCAGTGATAAACAGATTCTGGCTTCTGTTTCAGATGGGACATGTTTTGGTTTAGTAGAATGTGATCTACACGTCCCCGATCGCCTGAAGGAACATTTCAGTGAGATGACTCCAATTTTCAAAAATATTGACGTCACGCGTGATGATATTGGCCCGTTTATGGGTGAATATGCCCTCAAACATAACTTGTTGTCAACCCCTCGTCGCACCCTAATCGGTAGTTATGTCGGGGAAAAAATTTTGTTGGCAACACCACTGTTAAAATGGTATTTAGACCACGGATTGGAGGTAACAAAATTTATCAAGTGATAGAATATCAACCGTCTAGTTGTTTTAAAAAGTTTGGCGAAATGGTTTCTGACGCTAGGAGGGCTGGTGATCTAGACGAAAGTCAATCTATAGTAAGCGATACGATGAAGCTCTTAGGAAACTCGGCCTACGGGAAGACTCTAACCAATAAGGTCAATCATAGCGCTGTCTCGTACGTTCAGGGGGATGAGATATCGAAAATGATTAATAGTCCCCTGTTTAAAAAGATGACTGAAATAGGGGAGGATCTTTTTGAAATTGAGATGGAGAAAAAGAAAACTGTTTGGGACTTGCCCCTACAAATCGGTTTCTTCGTCTATCAATATGCAAAACTTCGTATGTTAGATTTTTATTTCGAGTTCTTAGATAAGTTTGTAGATAGGTCCAACTTTCAGTTATGTGAAACAGATACTGATAGTTTATACTTAGCCTTAAGCGCACCTAAGTTGGAGGACATAGTTAAGTCAGGGCTGCGGGATGAGTTTAATAGTGTATATAAAGACTGGTTTCCTGCCGAGTTTTGCGATGAGCATGTTAGCAAGACAGACTGTATAAACTGTAAGGGTGTTAAAGCGTACACCAAACGAACGCCCGGGCTTTTTAAACTAGAGTACGAAGGGACGGCTCTTGTTAGCTTATGTAGTAAGACGTACCATTGTAGTGGGGATTACGATAAAATCAGTTGTAAAGGGCTAAGCAAGCAACACAACAACTTAGATAAAGATATGTTTTTAGAGGTTCTCGCCACGCAAAAGGCTAAGGGTGGGAAAAATGTAGGTTTCAAAGTCTTGAATAATTCCATATTTTCCTATAGTCAAACAAGAAATGCTCTTTCCTATTTCTATATAAAAAGAAAGGTAGCTGATGATAACGTCTCGACAACTCCTCTAGATATTTAACTCTTTACACTACCAGCTTAGACTACCCAGCAATCTCTAACAGTTTCACCCCTTATGATTCATTTATGACACAACGCTAAGCAGACACCCAACTACCTATCTATAAATAAATGTTATCCATGTACTATATATTGACTCAATGTACTGAATATGTTTGTAATGTTATATAATATCAATGTATGTTATACACCTATTGAGATAATAAAAGACTAAAATATATCTTTGTCTTCTGTTTTATATTGATTGTTTGTCAATGATGTTGTATAATCTACTAACCTGTCACTGTCGATCAAGCGCTCCAAAGTCAGCACACACCAGACATAAGCAGGTCACTTCCGGGGTCACCGAGACTAGAGGTCAACATCTGGACACGAAATGTCACGGTTAACTCCCCCTGTCTCTCATGTACATTAGGCGCGCCGCGCGCCTACTATATATCTTTGTTAATTTAGCGCCTAAATGATAAATCAGGTGGACCCTTGTATACTACTGGTGTTACTAGATGGGGAAAATGGAGTACAAACATAAAAGATACGATGATTAATATACTAAATAAGTGCGGGACCGCGAATTGAACTGCATAAACTTAAAGTAAAAATATATTGATATTAATCAGCAAAATCTAAAGAGAGTCGAGAAAAACTGTGACGTCGTTACGGCAAAAGTCTTCATCAGATATAAGACAAAAAATATTTATACTTTATACAAAAACACGAGAGGGAAAGTACTACTCTATAATTAAATATTGTGCTGGGCCGCGAATACGTGTGTATCCCATAATCTTCATATGCTTTCATCTCTCAACGCTGTCATAAGACGCATAGAGGCCAACGTTTATGGGCTAGGGTCTGTGAACACATCGAATTCGTGTCAGGCACTCTGGTTTCCTTCCATTTCAGATCTACATGCCATCATACTTCTGACGACTTACAAGTTACTGGTATTGTCTCTTGCTTATCTGACATCATCAGTCGGTTTGCTTTGGAGAATCTACTCACAGTCTGATTTTCTCCTATTGACCGTCTATCATGTGACTAACATGCACGTTCAATCCTGCCCAGTGTTCCTCTCCCATTTTCAATTTTGAGATAAATGTTTGACTATTGTATGTGTATTTGTTTTAGAGTAGTATTTTCCCTATCGTGCTTTTGTGTAAAGTATGAATATTTGTTGCCTTGTACCTGAAGAAGGCTTTTGTCGAAACGCCATAGGTCGCCTCTTCGATTAATATGCTTAGCTGCTTCTATCATTTTACGTTATTTTAGATGGGAAAATAAGCATACTATTTTATCTGAAAAAGAATGGATCTTTCACATAAATCAAAGGACATGACAACATGTCGCTTGTCTATATCTAATTTACATAACAAGGTAAATACCTGGCCGGACACCAGGACAAACACTTTAAACGTAGGATTTGTCCAGGGAAGTTCTGACTTTTGTAAACCATACCCATAATACAAGATTCAAACTGTTTACTTAATTGTGAAAAGCGTAAAGGTCGTAAAGTCAACGCTACAACGACAGACTCTTTCATCTCTGCTAGTCGGTAATATACACATTGTAGTATTACGACCTCAGAGTAGCGATTATTTGTCCCACTACATAATAAGAGCTATATCCCCAGCAGTACAGATATGATCTAAAATTAGCGATGTGACTTCTCTAGTGGTTGAGGAAATGCACATATTGTCTCTGGGTGTACGCGTGCATTCCTTCACCTTGAGCGCCATGCTGGAGACGAATGGGAGTTGGCAAGCTAACCTGGGCTCCTGTAATGTCAGGAATCTTCCTGCTCGGGAGAAGTGATTTTTCACCCCCTCTTTTGTAAGGTGGGCACCTTTCTGGAAATGAATGCAGTTAGCGCATGTTAAACACATTAGAGCCTGGCGTTTGTAGTGAGAGTGCTATACGGTAAAGCTTTATAGAACCAATATTGTGTTAGCTTTCCAAAAAATGAGGAAGATACTATGCAATCCATTTTTGACAATAGAAACAGGAAAAAGATTTCTTAAATGTTAGTAGAGCCAGTCTTAACATATGGATGTGGATCATGGAAAATAGGACAATAGACAAGAAAATCACTAGAGTCTGTAGAAATGTGGTTTTACATACGAATGTTGAGAATACCATGGACAGCTAAGAAGAGTAATGAAAACGTTCTGAAAGAGGCCTAAGCAAAAAGAAAACTAATTTCCAATATTAGGAAGAAACAATCATCATTTTTTGGTAATGTAATGAGAAGAAACAACTGGAATATATTGTAACAACTGTGAAAATTGAGGGATGAAGAGATAGAGGGAAGCAAAGAAAAAAAATACCAGACAGCTTAAGAGAATAGCTTGGCAGAAGGTCAACAACAGAAATGATAAATAACTGTCGAGGTCGAAAGTTGTGGAGAGACATGACACCTACGCCAGCAGGCCCGGTACTTGATGATGATTGTGTTATAGATGTAAATCATAGACAGTTGATAAATGTTCCGTGTATTTCATATTTAGATCGCGACGCGAACGATATCGTCAGATTGAATTCTTCATTAACATGATATCGTTATGTAGCTAGATCACCACCAGACAGCTTACTCCAACCAGCATCAAAACTCAGAAGCAAAGAGAACAAGATGAAACACTAGACAAGGATAACTCTGGACGGGTGGAATAGAAGACGCCTAACATGAGTACACGACATTCACTCATGCGATAATAGAAGACGCCTAACACGAGTCACTCTACACGACATTCACTCATGCGATAATAGAAGACGCCTTGCACGAGTCACTCTACACGAAATTCACTCATGCGATAATAGAAGACGCCTTGCACGAGTCACTCTACACGACATTCACTCATGCGATAATAGAAGACGCCTAACACGAGTCACTCTACACGACATTCACTCATGCGATAATAGAAGACGCCTAACACGAGTCACTCTACACGACATTCACTCATGCGATAATAGAAGACGCCTTGCACGAGTCACTCTACACGACATTTACTCATGCGATAATAGAAGACGCCTAACACGAGTCACTCTACACGACATTCACTCATGCGATAATAGAAGACGCCTTGCACGAGTCACTCTACACGACATTTACTCATGCGATAATAGAAGACGCCTAACACGAGTCACTCTACACGACATTCACTCATGCGATAATAGAAGACGCCTAACACGAGTCACTCTACACGACATTTACTCATGCGATAATAGAAGACGCCTAACACGAGTCACTCTACACTACATTCACTCGTGCGATTCTTCTTCCTTGTTGAACTGCAACAGTAGCGATGAGAATTCCAATCAATTTTCTTATATCCCCGCGCTGTCAGGGCATGGTTTCTCAAGCTTCACATGTGCGCTTAAAACACTGAATATAATGGATAAGTGCACATGTGCACTCTAGGCTCTGATGGTAATAATAGACATGTTCACTGTAGGATCTGATTGTAACGATAGACATGTGCACTCTAGGATCTGATTATAATGATAGACATGTGCACTCTAGGATCTGTTTATAATGATAGACATGTGCACTCTAGGATCTGATTATAATGATAGACATGTGCACTCTAGGATCTGTTTATAATGATAGACATGTGCACTCTAGGATCTGATTATAATGATAGACATGTGCACTCTAGGATCTGATTATAACGATAGACATGTGCACTCTAGGATCTGATTATAATGATAGACATGTGCACTCTAGGATCTGATTATAATGATAGACATGTGCATGTAACCTGATAAAAACAATGTATTGATTATAAGGTTAGATGTGCGCATATGTTATACATGTGCGCTTTAGGCACTGATAATAATGTTAGACGTGCTTTTAGGCACCGATTATATTAGACATGTGCGCTTAAGCACTGATTATAATGTTTAATATTTGCACTTTAGTCTCTGATTATAATGTTAAATATGCGCACTCTAATATCAGAGTATCATGCTAGACATGCACTGTAATCTCTGACTTTAATGTTAGACATGCACTCTAAGCTCTGATTATAATGTTAGAGATGCACTCTAAGCTCTGATTATAATGTTAGAGATGCACTCTAAGCTCTGACTATAATGTTAGACATGCACTATAAGCTCTAAATATAATGTTAGACATACACTCTAAGCTCTGATTATATGTTAGAGATGCACTCTAAGCTCTGACTATAATGTTAGACATGCACTTTAAGCTCTGATTATAATGTTAGAAATAGATGCACTCTAACCTCTGACTATAATGTTAGAGATGCACTCTAAGCTCTGATTATAATGTTAGAGATGCACTCTAAGCTCTGACTATAATGTTAGAGGTGCACTCTAAGCTCTGATTATATGTTAGAGATGCACTCTAAGCTATGATTATAATGTTAGACATGCACTCTAATCTCTGACTATAATGTTATACATGCACATTAAGCTCTGATTATAATGTTAGAGATGCACTTTAAGCTCTGATTATACTGTTAGAGATGCGCTCTAAGCTCTGACTCTAATGTTAGAGATGCACTCTAAGCTCTGATTATAATGTTAGAGATGCACTCTAAGCTCTGATTATAATGTTAGAGATGCACTCTAAGCTCTGACTATAACGTTAGAGATGCATTCTAAGCTCTGACTATAATGTTAGAGATGCACTCTAAGCTCTGACTATAATGTTAGAGATGCACTCTAAGTTCTGACTATAATGTTAGAGAACTCTAAGCTCTGATTATAATGTTAGTCATGCACTCTAAGCTCTGATTATAATGTTAGAGATGCACTCTATGCTCTGGCTATACTGTTAGACATGCACTCTAAGCTCTGATTATAATGTTAGAGATGCACTCTAAGCTCTGACTATAATGTTAGACATGCACTTTAAGCTCTGACTATAATGTTAGACATGCACTCTAAGCTCTGATTATAATGTTAGAGATGCACTCTAAGCTCTGAATATAATGTTAGAGATGCACTCTAAGCTCTGACTATAATGTTAGACATGCACTATAAGTTCTAAATATAATGTTAGACATACACTCTAAGCTCTGACTATAATGTTAGAGGTGCACTCTAAGCTCTGATTATAAGGTTAGAGATGCACTCTAAGCTCTGGGTATAATGTTAGACATGCACTTTAAGCTCTGATTTTAATGTTAGAGATGCACTCTAAGCTTTGATTATAATGTTAGACATGCACTTTAAGCTCTGCCTATAGTGTTAGACATGCACTTTAAGCTCTGACTATAATGTTAAACATGTCTAGTCTCTCTGATTACAAGGAGGAAATGTAGAAACATGATTTGGTGATAATGTTCTTATATCAACAAATTGATGAATGCTACTGAAACACTGTAACCGTCCCGTAAATATGGGGAATGGGACAGTAAAATATTTGATATTTTTGACAATAAATGTTTTGTTGGAATTAGGACTCATCAATAAACCCACACTGCTCTCCCTTCAAAGTCAGGGAAAGACAACTTGGCCCATTAAACTTAGTCGCCATCAAAAACAATATTGAACCAAGAAAGACCTTAGACCCACTGTCCTATTCGTGATCATTACCGGTCTAAATATGTAGCAGATGTTGATCACATCAGCAGAAGTAGAATCCCTTTACAATAAACGCAATATTGAAATGTTTGAACAATCACGCACACACGACAGTTAGGCACTGTTCAGCAAGCCACACCAGCTTCTTATCTATTCCATCTCTTATCTGCCTGTCCACAGAGAGACACAGAGACAAGTAGCAATACGTCTTATAGCCTCTTGTCGGAAATAATATAGTACGTCTATTTCGTTTGGTACCATATCAAACCTGGAAGATAAGACTCAAGAAAAATAACCAGTACAAAAAGGAAAAGTGTTAGACGCATGACAGGAAACAGCCTGAGTGCTAATATCAGAAATAATGAGCTGAGAAAAATACTAGAAATAATCCCCGCAAAAGAATATATAAAGAAACAACAGATAAAATTGATTGGCCACGTAATAAGATAGAATGACAAAGAAAACAATTTAACTTTAATAAACGTTACGGCAGCACAAAGCTGCGATTGAACTCTATTTGACATTCTAGTTAATTAGCGGAATCTTCCTCTCAGATTTGAATCAATTTTATACTAAAAACTGAATATTTTACAATAGATGGTACAGGTTGTGTTCTATTTTGTGAAATATTTATTCTTACAGGCATTTATTAACCAAAACAGTTTCAACAAAATAATTTGATATAAGAAAAAGTTAATGCCTGTGTTCACTGTTGATAAACAAAAGGAACCACTCCTTAAATAAATCAATTTTAATAATTAGCGGAATGTAGTGAGTTCAGGGCATCTTCCTCTATAAATAGTGCACTATTTCTGGAATTAAAATGCCAATTTGATTATAAAACGACCAGCTGTGTACAATATTCTTTGAAAATGTGTCTAGGATCCACCAGTGTCTATTCCCTTCCCAGCCCACTGTGGAGATTTGACTGTATGGCACATATTGGGAAAGGTGCTCATTCCTTGTAAGAAAGTGGCATATCCGGATTACTAGCCTGGTCGTTCTTGCTTAGTGCGTTTCCTATCAGCTGCACTATTTGAGCTATTCGCGACAGATGAATGTGTTTGTACAGAGAATAACAGTTTGTCGAGTTGTATAAAAATGATTATCAGCAACGATTTCAGCTGTTCTTAATGGCGGAACGTGTGTACACAAAGTAGCAGCATTTCAAGTTTTATATTAAAAAAAGATGACTGTTCTGTACATTTATGTTTCACTAAACTCCAGCATTGTTGTGCATGTTATAGTGCATTGAAAGTTCTTTCCCTTCGTCTCTCTCTCTCTCTATCTCTCTCTTTCTCTCTCTCTATCTCTCTTTCTCTATATCTCTCTTTCTCTCTCTCTCTCTCTTTCTCTCTTTCTATCTCTCTCTTTCTCTCTCTCTATCTCTCTCTCTTTCTCTCGCTATCTCACTCCTCTCTCTCTATCTCTCTTTCTATCTCTCTCTCCTTCTCCATTAGCAAAAACAAAAGTGATCATCTTCATAGCAGTGTAAAGAAATATGACAAATGAGAAGGTACAATCATTGAACGGGATATCGCCAAGACCGCTGCACAGATAATGTTAAAGAACAAAGATGCAAAGGAAGACAGAGGAAAACCAGAGTTGACAACATTGAAAAATGGGCGGGACCTCGATCTCGCCAAATCATAAATAGCAGTAAGATACATTCTCTGTAGTGCAAAAACATGGACATTAAATAAGACAACTGAGCGGAAAACTGAAGCCCTTGAAATGTGGATCTATAGGAAAAGGGGGATAATTGGGTTGGAAAGAAGAAAAGACAAATTATGAAGTTCTAAATCAGCTGAAAATGAAAAAAAGAACTACATAACATAAGTTTGGACAACCAGCGTTCGATTCCCGCAGGAAGCAGTGTGATATATAGTCGTGGTTTGAAGAAAAACACCACTGCGGTCGACCCCAGCCGCTGGCAGAAATGGGTGCCAGGGTAGTACTCTGGGAAGGTGAGGAATGCCACCTCGCATCGTGAGTTTCGATGCTTGAAGCGACATTATCTAGAAGTCTCCGAACACTTCTGGATAGACTGCCGAGCACATATGGGTGAAAACTCGCGTGCTAAGACGCCGGTTCAAGTCTCGTACTTTACCTTTACCTTTAACGCTACTTAATACAATTCGAAAAAGCCAATAGAAAATGTTTGGACATGTGAAGAGACATAATACCTTTGTAATTCATCTTGGGAGGAAGGTACAAGGTAGACGAGGCACAGGCAGACCGAGACTATAGCGGACTGATGACATCAACCGATGGTTAGGTGAACCTGTGACATCGTGCACCCTCACACATGGGCAGTTATAGTTTACACATGGAGGGTTATGGTTCTCTAAATGGTCTCTTATGGTTCACACATGGACGGTTATGGTTCTCTTATGGTTCACACATGGACGGTTATGGTTCTCTTATAGTTCACACATGGACGGTTATTGTTCACACATGGACGGTTACTGTTCTCTTATGAATCACACATGGACGGCTATTGTTCACACTTAGACGGTTACTGTTCTCTTATCGTTCACACATGGACGGTTATGGTTCTCTTATGGTTCACACATGGATGGTTATGGTTCTCTAAATGGTTCTCTTACGGTTCACACATGGACGGTTATGGTTCACACATGGACTGTTATCGTTCACACATGGACGGTTATGGTTCACACATGGACGGTTATCGTTCACACATGGACGGTTATGGTTCACACATGGACGGTTATGGTTCACACATGGACGGTTATGGTTCACACATGGACGGTTATGGTTCACATATGGACGGTTATGGTTCACACATTCACGGTTATGGTTCACACATTCACGGTTATGGTTCTCTTATGGTTCACTCATAAACGGTTATGGTTCTCTAAATGCCGTAAGGCGTATTGGTAATACATGTACGTGGTTAGTGTTCATACATTTCTGTGACTAACGTCAACTTTTTAAAATATCTGATGTGTCCAATACTTCGCCAGGCCGCCCGACTTTCTCAGAACAAAATCTTTGCTACCTATTTTCCAAGGCCAATGACGACTGAAATTGAGTCGATTTGGATAACAAGTAGTCACGTACCGGGCATTGAATCAAAACGCTTATTGTGCAGGCTGTAACGAGAAAACGAGCCATTCTCTCATCTTGATTTCATATAAATATGTACAAATGTCGCCAACAGACGTCAATGTAATACTGGATGAGGCTACACAGACATTGACAATAGATGTCAACGTAATGTTGGATAAGGAGGCACAGACATCGACAATAGACGTCATCGTAATGTTGGATGAGGCTGCACAGACACGACAATAGACGTCATCGTAATGTTGGATGAGGCTGTACAGACATCGACAATAGACGTCAACGTAATGTTGGATGAGGCTGTACGGACATCGGCAATAGACGTCAACGTCATGTTGGATGAGGCTGTACAGACCCGACAATAGACGTCAACGTCATGTTGGATGAGGCTGTACAGACATCGACAATAGACGTCAACGTCATGTTGGATGAGGCTGTACGGACATAGACAATAGACGTCAACGTCATGTTGGATGAGGCGGTACAGACATCGACAATAGACGTCAACGTAATGTTGGATAAGGCTGTACAGACATCGACAATAGACGTCATCGTAATGTTGGATGAGGCGGTACAGACATCGACAACAGACGTCAACGTCATGTTGGATGAGGCTGTACGGACATCGACAATAGACGTCAACGTCATGTTGGATGAGGCTTTACGGACATCGACAATAGACGTCAACGTGATGTTGGATGAGGCTGTACGGACATCGACAATAGACGTCAACGTCATGTTGGTTGAGGCTTTACGGACATCGACAATAGACGTCAACGTAATGTTGGATGAGGCGGTACAGACATCGACAATAGAAACGAGTAGGTGGTTACAATGATCACTACAGTTTTGCTTTTTATGATGAGGATAACAATAAAGAAACAATAAATTACACTTTTACTGCATCAATGAAAACTACAATAAACAGACAATAAACATATAACACTTTTACTGCATCAATGAAAACTACAATAAACAGACAATAAACATATAACACTTTTACTGCATCAATGAAAACTACAATAAACAGACAATAAACATATAACACTTTTACTGCATCAATGAAAACCACAATAAACAGACAATAAACATATAACACTTTTACTGCATCAATGAAAACCACAATAAACAGACAATAAGCATAACTCATAGATTATATGAAACAACAATAAATAACACTTTTAATGCGTAAATGAAAAACATAATAAACAAACAATAAACATAATTCACAGGTTTAAAGAAACAACAATAAATAAATAACTTCACAGCACAAAAATGCAGCAAGAAATAAATAATTAGTATCTAATCAGAACATAAACGATTCGTTTTGAAGCTTCTATACTTATAGGTAACACATTTAAAACAATATCTTAAATTTAAAATATGCAATTACCACTTTTCCTCAAAGAAATCGACCAATTAACCCACAATGTCCTACCCGCTACAAATTGCCCAATTCCTCTGATACAAATCATTAATATATTCCACCGAGTAAGCCGGCCATTACGGTCCATCTGTCCCAGGAGACAGTAATACAATGTAAGACCATCATGGTACTCGATGTAACTCGGATACTACTAATTGGCTTTGCTACACAGAATATCCCCGCCTTTTGATGAAATTGGGGCAATTTTCTCTACAGGTCACTGTACAATTTCTCACAATTGACCTTCATTAATATCAATGCCACTGACGTAACTACAGTCTTGGAGGTTAATCATCATTATGCTGTGCCGTATTCGCTTAGAAAGTTGGATATCAAGAAATGCTATTTCCACGCATCTTCTGTTACTGTAAATTAGACTGATCAACTCTCGCGAGATGTCATTTGGATGCGAGAGCTGGAAATCCAACAAATTCTAATTGCTTTCAAAACAAACGTCTTCAAAGAGTTCAACAAAAAAGCAAAATGGAGAGCGTCAGACAAAGCGATGTTTGATGTCGACGTCATCGGTCTGAGGGGAACTAACACAATAATTTACCTTGATGCCGTGCTCTCATTTGGTGGATCTTGGTTCACTCCCAAACTTTGAGAACTCTCTATTTTTCTACCCAGGACAACTGCAGTGTCTACATCATCATCATCGAGGGCCGTCTCCGCATCGAAGGTTGGCTACCATGGAGCGCCATTCCGCTCCGTCTCTTGCTTTGATGGTGCAGATTGTCATAGTCTGACTTGTCCATCTTTTGATGTTACTCGTCCATGTTAGTCTTGGTCTGCCTCTGCCTCTTTTACCTTGTATTTTCCCTTCCAATATTACTTTTATTAGGCTGTTGTGTCTTTTAACATGACCCAAACATTTCATTTGTCTTGCTCTAATTGTGTTTAGTAGTTCTCTTTTCATTTTTAGTTGTTTTAAAACTTTCTCGTTTTGTTTTCTTTTCTTTCCATCCAATTCTACCTATTCTTCTATAAATACACATTTCAGTGTCTACAGAGATTCTGAAAATGTGTACCAGACTTGCCTTTTTTTTCCTGGGTAAATATGGTAGGTTTGTGTAAAAGCGACGGCTCCACACAGTAATGTACTGAAAGCCATTAAGGACACTGAGCACTAAGGTTACCTCTAGATATGAAGAATTACTTTAATGATTACAATTAGAATTAATTCACGATGACATATTTTGGTGGTACGTGCTTATAAGCCAGTTCATGCGGCCTTTTCTGCGACTTATCAGATCTGACACGTACAAGTTACGAAAACACCAGATCCAAGAGTCCT
>JAVIAB010000047.1:31667351-31789851 GCA_032433765.1 Megaustenia siamemsis
CATTTATTTGTTTGGATGGTCCACGCATGTAAACTGGGTGATTCGATGAGCATGATAACAAAGTGGAGGCGGGCTCTGTACGCATGCAATGGTTAGAGTCACAAGACTACATCCACGCATGTAAACTGAGTGATTCGATGAGCATGATAACAAAGTGGAGGCGGGCTCTGTACGCATGCAATGGTTAGAGTCACAAGACTACATCCACGCATGTAAACTGAGTGATTCGATGAGCATGATAACAAAGTGGAGGCGGGCTCTGTACGCATGCAATGGTTAGAGTCACAAGACTACATCCACGCATGTAAACTGAGTGATTCGATGAGCATGATAACAAAGTGGAGGCGGGCTCTGTACGCATGCAATGGTTAGAGTCACAAGACTACATCCACGCATGTACACTGAGTGATTCGATGAGCATGATAACAAAGTGGAGGCGGGCTCTGTACGCATGCAATGGTTAGAGTCACAAGACTACATCCACGCATGTAAACTGAGTGATTCGATGAGCATGATAACAAAGTGGAGGCGGGCTCTGTACGCATGCAATGGTTAGAGTCACAAGACTACACCCACGCATGTACACTGAGTGATTCGATGAGCATGATAAAAAAGTGGAGGCGGGCTCTGTACGCATGCAATGGTTAGAGTTACAAGACTACATCCACGCATGTAAACTAAGTGATTCGATGAGCATGATAAAAAAGTGGAGGCGGGCTCTGTACGCATGCAATGGTTAGAGTCACAAGACTACATCCACGCATGTATAATGAGTGATTCGATGAGCATGATAAAAAAGTGGAGGCGGGCTCTGTACGCATGCAATGGTTAGAGTCACAAGACTACATCCACGCATTTAAACTGAGTGATTCGATGAGCATGATAAAAAAGTGGAGGCGGGCTCTGTACGCATGCAATGGTTAGAGTCACAAGACTACATCCACGCATGTATAATGAGTGATTCGATGAGCATGATAAAAAAGTGGAGGCGGGCTCTGTACGCATGCAATGGTTAGAGTCACAAGACTACATCCACGCATTTAAACTGAGTGATTCGATGAGCATGATAAAAAAGTGGAGGCGGGCTCAGTACGCATGCAATGGTTAGAGAGAGTCACAAGACTACACCCACGCATGTACACTGAGTGATTCGATGAGCATGATAAAAAAGTGGAGGCGGGCTCAGTACGCATGCAATGGTTAGAGTTACAAGACTACATCCACGCATGTAAACTAAGTGATTCGATGAGCATGATAAAAAAGTGGAGGCGGGCTCTGTACGCATGCAATGGGTAGAGTCGTTGCAGAAATCCAAAATACTTAAGGTCACCTTTGTCTATGTCCCTGGACATGCGGGAGTACGGGGAAATGAGAGAGCGGACAGGTTGGCTAGCTGCACTATCGTTGAGGCCGGGAAACCAATGGATCGGGCGGACATCATCAATGCCCTTCGAGATGTGGGAAGAGCACAGGACTTCGACAAACACAGATCAACGTCACTTCTTCGGATGATGGAAATGGGAGTTAAGATGGGCGCGGCCAAAAATGAGAAACTTAGTGGCCGTGTAAGAAGACTTATCAACCAACACAGAACTGGAGTCGTTAGTCTCTGGACACTGATGGAATTGCTGAGGAGGGGATCTAAGCACCTATGGACATGCTCGGAGTGCAATGATGATGACCCGCAAATAACTCAATAACTCAATAACTCAATTTATTTGTTTGCCTCGACTAGAATTTGATATTAGGACAAAGTTGTCACTTTCTGTTCGTGAAATCTTCAATTTTAGCGCACACATTTTATTAGAATTGAACTTATCATCATTTTGTAACATAACACGAACAATCATATTCAGTTACATTCATTTTACAATTCAGAGAAAACAACTAAAGTGGCAATGATAAACACCTATGTATTTCATATTTGTTTAACCTTTAAGGTAAAATGTAGATAAGGATAAAACTATGTAAGATCTGATTCAAAACAAGGTTAGAAAAACAACAAAGTCAGATGTACAGAAGTATGTGATAGTTTAGTTTGTTATGCACTGTTACACAATACAATATGAGGAGTTGAACGATGAGGGCTAATATGTGCACATTCCAATCACATATAAATGGATTTATTTGTGTCACATCAAGAACAAACTGCAGATTTATGAAATAGTGAAGAGAGATCAACTGAGAACAGTCTTCTGTTGAAGTGTCTAGAGGAAACAGGAACATCAAAAGAGATTAGGGTAGAGACAAAAATAACAATGTTCAATTCCTATGTTAAATCAGTCCTATTGTATGGTTGTGAAACATGGAAAGCAAGAAAAAAACGAGCGTCATGGAGATATAGACCTTCATTAATATATGTTTGCTCAGAATTAAAGTCTGGAAGTGAAGTCAAGTACCCCCGTCACACCAAGTACCCCCGTCACGTCAAGTACCCCCCGTCACGTCAAGTACCCCCGTCACGCCAAGTACCCTTGTCACGTCAAGTGGCGTATAGGGAAATATGGTGTTAGTGACCCTATATTTTACAGACCTTCAGCACATGATTTTTGGGGTAATGTGGTCGGTATTACGCCCGTGCTGCTTTACTTTCCCAGAAAAATCCGGTACCCATTTAAGGCTGGGTGAACCCGGAAGCCGTCGATTGGGATCGAACCTTACCCCTTGTCCTTTGTAGTCCAGTTCACTAACCACTGAGCTATCACGGCTCTAAAGTCTGGAAGTGACAGGACACAATTAATAACATCGAACTATGGGAAAGTATCAAACAAATATTAGTGGGCAGAGAGATGCGACAAAGATGATGGCGCTGGTTAGAACACACTGTAGAAGCTAATTGAGTACATTACACAACAGACCCGTTCTGGAATCCCCAGGGGAGACGACAAAAGGGAAAAGCAAAACATACTTGGAGAAGACGGGTGGAAGCAGAGATGAAGAAGATGGGGAAGACATGGATCTATCTCAAGAGAGTAACGCTAAACAGGGCTTCTTATAGAATATTTGTTGAAGACCTAATATCTACAGAGAGTTGAAAGGGAAAAGAAGACGAATGGCATTCTAAGGCATGGTAGAATGGAGAGAATATTTCCTAAATATTACGGGGCGTGACGTGACGGAGTTTTTTTCTTATTCTTATTCTACTTCATTCTTTGATGGGCAGGGAAGATTGGGACAGACGATTTAGTCATTCACAGCCAAAAAGTGTAGTGTTGAAGTCTTCATTTGTCATTCACTTAAATGAGCTGACTAAGTTAAGAATAAGAAAGGTATGTTGAACAACGAGATGGGGCGGAAGTTAGGTCTTCTTAGCCAAACAGAGCCAAATGTGAATATAAAGAATGTCCAGCGTTTTCCAGATCGGCAACTGGTGTGCTTTACAAACCAAGATATCAATTTAATCCCGTCATGCGTTGACAAGCTATTAATGGCATATAATATTTGTGGGATGTTTATCGATTCATTCATTTCACATTACTCTATCTTGTAGCCAAATCTGTGTCGGTTTGTTCAATAACAAATATGATGAATGTTGCTGTTACATTTTGTCTTTGGTGTGCTGATTCTTTCCAGTCTATATTCCTTTTCATTTTTGTTTGGCTAGATCGAGGGTTACCCTTCTTTTTCTTCTTCTTTTTCCCCTCCTCCTCATCTTTCTCCTCCCCCTCCCCCTTCTTCTTCGACTTCTTCTATTCTTCTTCTATCCCCCGTCGTCTTCTTCTATTCTTCATCTCTTTCTGTCCTTCTGCTTCTTCTTCTTCGTATTCTTCTATCTTTCTTTCTCTTCTTCTCCTTCTTCTTCTTCGTCTATTTCTGTCCTTCCTCTCCTTCTCCTTCTTCCTCTTCTTCAATGTTCTAGTATTTTGATCACGTGAACTTGACACTATTGCCATGCTTCATGATGACGTGCTAGGAATACCATCATGACACAAGATTAGCTGGTGGCACGGTCGGTACATCTACATTTGTGTCCTGATTCCTACCTCGCCCAAGGTTTCTGTCTGGGTGTTCTCTCGCAGCCTTTCCTTCTCTCGATGGTGACTGCTATGTAACAGTGCTTTGCTTTCTGAAGTGTCCTCTACGTTAAAACTTTCAATGAGGAAAGTTTGAAATTATATATAACGAAATCGACTTTATTGATAACTATATATATAGGCACAATGTTCACAGAAGATGGAAAACTAGATAGAGAAATAGACATGAGAATACAAAAAGCAAATGCTGTTACATACCAGCTTTCACCATTGCTAAGACATCCAAACATTTCTATGCCAGCTAAACAACAAATGATAAATAGCATCTTCATACCAACTTTATGCTATGAAAGTCAAACATGGACCCTTTCTAAATCACATTTAAGAAAGATCAATACATGTGAGATGCGTTGCTTGAGAAAAGTAACAAACAACACAAGAAGAGATAGAATACCAAATGAAACCATAAGAAAAATGGTAGGAACAAAACCCTGCCAAGAATATATAGAACAACAACAACTTAAATGGTTTGGCCACCTGGTCAGAATGAATTCTTACCAATCACCATCAAGGGCGTTCTTCTCGAGAATGCATGGAAAAAGACCAAGAGGAAGACCCAGAAGATGGATAGATGCGGTAACAGAGACATGTAACAACAAAGGAAAATCTCTAATTCAGACAGTTCGAGCAGCACAAGAACGACAAATGATATAAACCACGACACCTTTTAGGTATCAGTGAAAAGAGAAAAGAAGAAGAAGAAAAAAGAAGATAACTATATCGATTTTATTTATAACGAAATCGACTTTATTTATAACGAAATCGACTTTATTTATAACGAAATCGACTTTATTTAGAACGAAATTACCGTTCTATATAGAAATAACACTTTATATATGCCATTTTCCACTTTCTAAGAGGTGAAATCCACTTTATGTGTGCTAAAGTCCAGTTTTCTTGTGGCGAAGAAAATTTTTTATGCAACAAAGTTAATTTTCTACAACGTTTCCTGTGGTGCAAAAAGCAAATCATGAACCCTTCTTTTTGGTCAAAATAAAACGTTCTTTATGAAAAGAAAGCAAAGACAGAAACAGTCTTAGTACATGAAGTTATCACAAAATTGTTTCGTTACAAACCTAGATCTCATTTTTTGTTTGCGTGTTAAATGTTCTTTCCGTTTGGTATTAGGATTTTAAAAAGTCAAGGCACAATCGTATTATTTGATAGAGCACATGACATTTGATGTGTCATTAGAGCGTATATCATTGGTGCATGTGGTCTATTGATGTTGCAAATATCAGGCTAACAGTTTGTTGGTTTTGTGGAAATCGTATTTGGATCATCATCATCATCATGTGCCATACCGGTTGGCGTAGGTGATCATGTCCCTCCACAATCTTCTATCGACAGTGCATCGTATCAGTTCTGTTGTTGACTGTTTTCCATGCCATGACAACAAGCTATCCAGTATTTTCTCTCTTTGTCGTCCGCGATCTCTCTTTCCTTTTATTTTGCCAGTTGTAACCAAGTATTCCAACTTTCCTCTTCTCATGATGTGCCCGAAAAATGTTGATTGCTTCTTTCTTATGTTTTTTAAGAGCTCCCTTTTTGTGTTGGCCTCTTTGAAAACTTCCTCATTGGTCTTTTTAGCTGTCCAGGGAACTTTCTACATTCTTCTGAGAAATCCCAATACTCTGTGGCCTCTAATCGTCTTTTCATTTGTTTGTCTACTGTCCATGATTCGCTTCCATAGGTCAGAATTGGTTCTATATAGCATCGATGAACTCCCTTTCTCATTTTTATTGACATAGATTTGTTTCATAAGATATTTTTCATTTTCTGAAATGCTATTTTGGCCTGAGCTGTTCTGCTTTTTATTTCTGTGGTGCATCTTCCATCTGATGTTATTATTCTGCCCAAGTATTTGAAACGTGTATTTGGATCACCTTCTTGTAAAATAGTTTGTATTATAAAAATGATAACAATTGAAATTATAATTATTTCTTTATAATATAATTCTCAAGTAAGATTTCTTTATGCATGAATCTACACATGTTCTGCTACCTAATTGCTCTTAAAAACATCGACATTCAATGTTATATAGTAATAGGAGACTTTATTCAGAGCTTCGCAGCAGGAGGCAATCTGATCATCAGAAGTGGGCCCCGCTGAGCAAGTGTCTCGGCCATTTAGCTTCTTGACACTGTACGGGAGGTGGGCCCGCCTGGGTCATGACTCCCTGGTATCAGCCTCCTGCTGCAAGGTATACACACACTAACATATATATGTATGTTTGTATGTATGTATGTATGTATGTATGTATATATGTATGTATGTGTGTGTGTGTATGTGTGTGTGTGTATGTGTGTGTGTGTGTATGTATGTATGTATGTATGTATGTATGTATGTATGTATGTATGTGTGTGTGTGTATGTATGTATGTATGTATGTATGTATGTATGTATGTATGTATGTGTGTGTGTGTATGTATGTATATGTATGTATGTATGTATGTAAACACACTAAAGGTGAAAAGAAATGCAATTTATTTAATAACTGGCTCCATCCAGTGCTTAAATTTAGTCCGGACACTCTTTGGTACAGGTCCTCTGGGTTACAGGCTATCTACGGTAAAAGCCCTTTGTGGTACAGACCCTCTGGGGGATAAACCTTGAACTTTCCTCAAAGACCGTGCCTTGTACCCACTAATGTTTCTGTTTTGCAGTTTGATATCATCATCATCATCATCATCGAGTGCCGTCTCCGCAACGAAGGTTGGCTACCATGGAGCGCCATTCTGCTCTGCCTCTTGCTTTGATAGTACATGTTGTCATAGGCTGATTTGTCCATCTTTTGATGTTACCCGTCCATGTTAGTCTTGGTCTGCCTCTGCCTCTGTTACCTTGTACAGGGTGTTTATAAAGTCTCACTACACTTGGTATCTAGGTCAATTTGAAAAAAAAATGTTTATGACGTCATCACAATATGTGCTCCCACTGTCAATGAAATTTGTTGAATAAGTTTATTGTTACTGAAAATGTGGAAGATGCTCCACGATCTGGTAGGCCTGCTGTGAATGATGAAATATGTTTAGATATCCAAGACAGAATCCTTAAAAGTCCAGACAAGTCATTAAGAAAACTGTCGCAACAAGTGAACTTACCATTGAGCACATATTGTGATGACGTCATAAACATTTTTTTCAAATTGACCTAGATACCAAGTGTAGTGAGACTTTATAAACACCCTATATTTAACCTCCAGGATTACTTTTAATAGGCTGCTGTGTCTTTTAACTTGGCCCAAAATCGTATTTGTCTTACATATATATATATATATAGTGTTATAGTTTGATATAAAATAAAATAAATAAAAAGTTGAGATTATCAAAAGCCTCAAATTTAGGTCTGAATGGTCTAATGTTTGTAGTAGCTTACAGAGTGACAATACAATCAGCCGACTGTCCATCGTTTACATGCGAAACAGAACATAACTGAATAGACTTGTTGCTGGAAATAAACGAATCCAAGGCGCTCCCTGTCAAAAGTCGCTGCTCTTCTTCTCTCGAAAGACATATTTATTTGCTTAAAATTATTATTCAAATTTCTGACACGTTTAGCGTATCCCTATTTTATATATGCATAACATATCATAAAGAAACTTTGTATAGAGTGCTAACTACGTGCACATGTACCTATCAGGTATAAAAATAGATATTCCTTCTGAATCCATTACTTTTATTTATACATAAATAACGTCCTCGTCTTTAATTGTACCTTTAAGCGTTTTGTCAAACGTGGAAATAGATCTTCCTTTCAAATATGCGCCTAAACAGACGATTCTAGTTTAAATAAGCAGTCTTTGAGATGCACACGTTAAGACGTGCATTCATGTATAAATAAATGTTTGCTAAATGTGAACACATTGCACACGATGGGAGGCCGCTGCGTTGTGATGTCTGGGACTTGTTAGTTCTTCAAATGGATCGGGTTCGAATGTCACGGGCAGCGATTGGGTGTTTTTTCCCCCCTCAGTAATATCTTATTTGTGGATAGATGAGATAAAGTGTTTAGTCTTATCGGATAATGACTATAGCAGCTCTCACGACACATACGCTGTTTTACTCAGAATCGATACTCGTGAGGATTGGAAACGATTTCTAACTGGATCATCGAGAGTGTATGACAGGGGGTACAACCTGGTAGGGAAAGGTTAGGGGAGAGAACACTGCACAATAGTTCGTGCTGGTGAAGGCAAGGTCATTTGTCACTGACAATCCACCTAAAGAAAGGGAAACCTGACACAAAGAGGGATAAGACAAACTCGTTATGTAATGGGGTGTGTCCCCGGCACATTTGGTGACGTAAACATTCAATCACATCTCGTCCTGGCACATTTGGTGATGTAAACATTCAATCACATCTCGTCCCGACACATTTGGTGATGTAAACATTCAATCACATTTCGTCCCGACACATTTGGTGATCGCAGCCTGTGTTTTCGGGACCACGTCGACCATGTGATAACAAAATCCCGCAAAAAAGCCGCCTTGAAGGTCATGGCAGCTGCCAACATCGAGCAGAGGCTACTTATTCTTCTGTTCCAGGGATTAGTCCTCGCACCAATCGAGTATGCCCTGGCCATTCTTACTGTCAGTACGACTCAAATTGATAGGCTGGAGAAAATACAAAATGAAGCCATGCGCATTATCCTGGGATGTACGAGGGACACTCCCTGTGTAGCAATGAGGTATCTTCTTGACTTTCCAACCATGGATGACAGAATTAAGATCTGGAGAGCACGAGCATACCTGAAGATTAGTACAGATACAGAGCATCCATTGCACCACGTGCTCAACACAGAGAAAGGTACCAGGCTAAAAAGAGGCAAATCATGGGTGGGCCGGGCAGAAGATGTCATCAAACAGGTCTGTGGGCTTACCAATATCAGGTAAGGAGTGGATACCGGTGCCTGCGTCATTCAAGGGAACTTTCTCATGTATTGTCACACTCGACAGGAAAAGTAGGGAACAGAACCCGGTCGTGGTTAATGCTGAGGTCAACGGTCTCATCTGTGATAATAACGATGAGAAAGATGCAGTCATCTATACAGACGGATCTGTAAGACGACACGAAAGAAGTGCATGGGCATTTACAGCACACTCAGCAGGCAGAATAGCCAAGGAAGACTGGTGCATACGCCATGACCACGAGTAGCATGACAATGGAGGTGATGGCAGTGACCAAGGCATTCAAATGGTTAGAGTCACAAGACTACATCCACGCATGTATACTGAGTGATTCGATGAGCATGATAAAAAAAGTGGAGGCGGGCTATGTACGCATGCAATGGGTAGAGTCGTTGCAGAAATCCAAAATACGCAAGGTCACCTTTGTCTATGTCCCTGGACATGCGGGAGTACGGGGAAATGAGAGAGCGGACAGGTTGGCTAGCTGCGCTGTCGTTGAGGATTGACGGGCAACCGATGGATCGGGCGGACATCATCAATGCCCTTCGAGATGTTGGAAGAGCACAGGACTTCGACAAACACAGATCGACGTCACGTCTTCGGATGATGGAAATGGGAGTTAAGATGGGCACGGCCAGAAATGAGAAACTTGGTGGCCGTGTAAGAAGACTTATCAACCAACATAAAACTGGAGTCGTCAGTCGCTGGACACTGATGTAATTGCTGAGGAGGGGATCTGAGCACCTATGGACATTTTGTTCGGAGTGCAATGATGATGACCCGCAAATAACTCAATAACAATAACATTTGGTGATGTAAACATTCAATCACATCTAGTCCCGACACATTTGGTGATGTAAACATTCAATCACATCTCGTCCCGGCACATTTGGTGACGTAAACATTCAATCAGATCTGGTCCCGGCACATTTGGTGATGTAAACATTCAATCACATCTCGTTCCGACACATTTGGTGACGTAAACATTCAATCACATCTCGTCCCGGCACATTTGGTGATGTAAACATTCAATCACATCTCGTCCCGGCACATTTGGTGATGTAAACATTCAATCAGATCTCGTCCCGACACATTTGGTGATGTAAACATTCAATCACATCTCGTCCTGGCATATTTGGTGATGTAAACATTCAATCACATCTCGTCCCGGCTCATACGGTGATGTAAACATTCAATCACATCTTGTCCCGACACATTTGGTGACGTAAACATTCATTCACATCTCGTCCCGACACATTTGGTGATGTAAACATTCAATCACATCTCGTCCCGACACATTTGGTGATGTAAACATTCAATCACATCTCGTCCTGGCACATTTGGTGACGTAAATATTCAATCACATCTCGTCCCGACACATTTGGTGATGTAAACATTCAATCACATCTCGTCCTGGCACATTTGGTGATGTAAACATTCAATCACATCTCGTCCCGGCACATTTGGTGATGTAAACATTCAATCACATCTCGTCCCGGCACATTTGGTGATGTAAACATTCAATCACATCTCGTCCCGGCACATTTGGTGACGTAAACATTCAATCACATCTGGTCCCGGCACATTTGGTGATGTAAACATTCAATCACTTTCTCGTCCCGGCACATTTGGTGACGTGAACATTCAATCACATCTCGTCCCGGCACATTTGGTGATGTAAACATTCAATCACATCTCGTCCCGGCACATTTGGTGACGTAAACATTCAATCACATCTCGTCCCGGCACATTTGGTGACGTAAACATTCAATCACATCTCGTCCCGGCACAATTGGTGACGTAAACATTCAATCACATCTCGTCCCTTGCACATTTGGTGACGTGAAAATTAAATCACATCTCGTCCCGTACCCACCACATTACCCCAAATATTATGTGCCGAAGGTCTGTAAAAATTATTGTCACTAACACCATATTCCCTATACGCCACTTGGCGTGACGGGGTAAAGAAGTAAAGTAAAGTACCCCCCGTCACGCCAAGTGGCGTATAGGGAAATATGGTGTTAGTGACCCTATATTTTACAGACCTTCAGCACATGATTTTTTGGGGTAATGTGGTCAGTATTACGCCCGTGCTGCTTTTACTTTCCCAGAAAAAATCCGGTACCCATTTAAGGCTGGGTGAACCCGGAGCCGTCGGTTGGGATCGAACCCTACCCCTTGTCCGTAGTAGTCCAGTTCACTAACCACTGAGCTATCACGGCTCCTACTAATTTTTAGGGAATTAGTAAAACCCAGGTGTCCTCGCCAGGATTACGAACCCCGGCTGTTGCCGTGGTAAGCCAACCGCCTATCGATTGGGCGTGACAGGGTACTTTACTTTTTTAAAAATGTTTACTTTTACATAACGTAGAGGAATCATTTGAACAGCTAGCCCCTATACTTCAAAACAGGACAGAATCTATCGTTGTTGTAAAGAAACATCTTTAACAGAGTATACTCATTCCTGCCTTGTGCCATCAGTACCAAACATGCTGACTCCACAGTCAACGATAGGCCTGCACGCTGAGAGGAAATTCCCAGAAAACCTCCAACTTCTTCTTCTTCTTGTCTTTCCTTCCTCATCTGCCTTTCAGCGTCGAGGGGAGATATAATTTGCGGTCTTTTGCTCTTCTGTTCGCCTATGCTACTGTTATGTTTCCTAGTGCTTCCAATATTACATCGATCCATATTTTTCGTGGTCGACCCTTGGGTCTGGTGTTCTCACAACGTTTGTTGAAGGCTCGTTGTGTTATGATTTGATCTTTCTGCCCTGTCACGTGGCCAAACTATTTTATATGTTTTCCCTTATATATACTATGGCTGGGGCTATACCTAGCTTTAACTAAACGTGACGTCTGCCTGTTATAGACCCACAAGGACTCTTTGGTGTATTTGTATCTTGATGTTATTGTTCACAGCATATCACATTTATTTTTAGTTGATTACAACAGGTAAATCATGACAGACTCTTTTCTCTCTCATTATAAAATCATAATCAGTTTATTGATCTCTAGGCACAATGATCGACTAGTGGTTGATGCACTTATCTTAAATTAATGTTAATTAATTCGGGACACTCAAGAGACCATCGTCGGTGACTATTTGAATGTCCGTAAGTGCATATCTTGCATACAACATTATTCAACTTACGTTCTTGAGGAATGTGAACATAACTTGAAATAATCTTAAAAACATTTCACGCTACTAATGTTCATATTCTCATTGCTATACTCATACTCTCTATCAACTTCTACTAATAACTTCTCAACTGACTTGAACTACAACTTGGAGATTCTAACTTTCTAACTAACTGGCTTCACTATCTAATCTTAACTTTCTAACTGTTCTAACTCTATCTAACTGCCTTCGGCAGTTCGGCCGAAGCCGGACAAAGCTTACTTAGTTTACATCGTGACTATTCTCATTCCTGACTAATTTAATCCTGACTAACTAACTCGAACTGTTGGCTTTCTATTCCTCTAATTCATTTCTCTGACTGTGACTGTCTTAAACCTATTGTGTTGAAGTTTAAATACTCCAACCACAGCTCTACGTCTGAAAATTAGTAGCCAATAAAATTGTCGCGAAGTGACAAATTGCGACTCCCTCATGATAACTGACCGCCTCGTGTCCGAGACTTGAACTCTACAACTTGGCCTGTGTCTCAACTGTCCAAGACTTTGACAATAACAAATTGTTTTCGTGACTTCTATAACCTATTTAAATAATGGTTACCTCATGACAATGACCTCTCCTGGTTTGATGAAAACACCTTGTTTTCGTGAATCTCTATGACCCATTTGTTGGATGACCACTCATTTAACATACGACAAAAGTCATGGGTGCAATGCATGCGCTAGTCATGCGTCTATGGTCACTTCCTTGTTGTCCTTGTTGTTGAAATCGTGGAAATTTCCATTAACTATTATGTCCAGGATAATTCTGGACCTTCCTACCTTAGTTTCCTCCCCTTGTGTGTCCACTACCCACTCTAAACTTTTACCCCCTTAACTTTGTTTCTACAACTTGTTATTCTGGAAAATTTCCATTACTTAACTGCATGTCCTAATTACTGCTGGTCGCTACTATTTGTTACTGCTATTATCTATTGAGAAGCGGGTAACAACTAAGTTACCTGTCCTCATGCTCTCACTAGCTCACTCTATTACAAGCCGTCTACAGCTATTGTAGGTGAAAATATCATGCTAGTTGGAGTGTTTTCAGGTTTTATTTTCTACCCGCAGGTTTTAAGTAATCTATAGTTGAATGTGGTCGCTCATAAACAAACATAAGTGAAAGCAGTAACGATAGAGATGAGATGTTTGAGACATCGCTTAGAGTAGCCTGAAGAGACAAACATAAGTGTAAGCAGTAACGATAGAGATGAGATGTTTGAGACAACGCTTAGAGTAGCCTGAAGAGACACATTAAGAAGCGATGTCATAAGAAACAGATTGGGAATTGAATCAATTTTAAACTACATACAGAGACAACAAATGAAATGGTTTGCTCATCTGGAGAGAATGCCAAGAGATTCTAGACCAGACAAAACATAAATTATAAGAGATGGAAGAAGAGCCCGTGGTAGTCCAGATTAATATGGAATGACAACATCCGAGAAACGCTACAACAATATCTGTTGGCAATAGTTGAGGTTGCATAATTGGCAGGACTAGAACTGCGTATCTCCCTCAACACCCGACTAGAAAAAATATAAGAGCAGGTGAAGAGAAAGAGAATGAAAGAGAGAGAGAGAGAGAGAGAGAGAGAGAGAGATTAATCAAAGGTGTCAAGCAACATCTGGGCTGAAAGCTGAGAGAGACTCGTTGCTGACTCAGAATCAGTGAGACAGAACAGATTGAGTTGTTTCCTTTTATGTTCCAGTGATGGCCTAGATAACGATTCTAGACAAGAAGGTAGGAATAGAAGAATGAAAGCAGCCTTGTACCCAACAACCGTGCTGAAGTCAAATGTATTTGGTAGAGAGCATAGATATCGCAGGGGAGCCGCAATAGCTCAGTGGTTAGTGAACTAGACTACAAAGAACAAGATGTAGGGTTCGATCCCAACCGACTGCTTCCGGTTCACCCAGCCTTAAATGGGTACCTGATTTTTTTCTGGGAAAGTAAAGCGGCACCGGCGTAATACCGACCACATTACCCCAAAAATTACGTGCTGAAGGTCTGTAAAATTTATGATCACTAACACCATATTCCCTAAACGCCACTTGGCGTGACGTGGGTACTTTACTTTTTTTAAAAATATAGATATCGCAGCTTGCTGTAAACTACAACACGTCGCTACTGAACGTCCTTTTGGCACAAGGGGAAGTAGTTATGGGAGAAGCGTAGAAAAAGTAGGTAAGTAGGACAGCTTTAAGTCTAGTCAAGAACGATCTACGACACCAAACCTGGCCACACAACAGGTGCAGAACTGGGGCAGAAGTTATGGGGCGGATACAATCTGGAAATGATTGCCAGGCGTCATCATTGTAGTGGGACTGTACATAGACTCGGAATCAAACATTTCCTAGATACATGTACTATCAAAATAATTCCAGAAACAAGTGCTCGTCTTGCCTTGCAGAGTTTGAGTTGAAAGATGCTAATGCTGACAATTTTTTTTATATGATCCTGGACACGTTTGTGAGCCAAGTAGTTAGTATCTTTCATTTTCCTCTTCTACTTTTCCTTCCTCTTCTTGTTTTCTTCTTTCTTCTTCTTTCTTTCTTTCTTCTTCTTCTATCCACTTTCTTCTTATTCTTCTATTTTCCTTCTTCTTCTTTCTTCTTATTCTTCTAATTCCATACCACCTGGGATCGTTGGGGCTGTATAGACCGACTTAGTCAACCTTTTCCATTTCATTCTTCAGTTATTATTTTTTTTTTCGGAAAAGGGGGGGGGGGGGGGGTTAGGGGGGATCTTCAGAATTGCGTCCTCCTTATTCTTGCAACGTCTCAGGTCATATCAAGCAGCTTTCCAAAACATGAGGAAGATACCGTGCAATATATTTTTGACAACAGAAACAAGAAAAGAATTCTTAAATGTTATGTAGAGTCAGTCTTAATATATGGATGTGAATCATGGACAATAGGACTACTGACAAGAAAATCACTGGAGGCTGTAGAAATGTGGTTTTACAGAAGAATTCTGAGAATACCATGGACAGCTAAGAAGAGTAATGAAAACGTTCTGAAAGAGATCAAAGCAAGGAGAGAGCTAATTTCCAATATTAGAAAGAAACAAACATCAGTTGTTGTTTTTTGGCATTTAATGGGAAGGGAACGGCCGGAATATATTGTAAAAACTGGGAAAATCGAGGGACGAAGAGATAGAGGGAAGCAAAGAGAAAAAAATACCAGACAGCTTAAGAGAATAGCTTGGCAGAAGGTCAACAACAGAAATAATAAATAACTGTCGAGATCGAAAGTTGGCATGGTACGCCAACAGACATGGTACTTGATGATGATGATGTTTTATTCTTTGATGCTGTCTCACCATTGCTTTCTCTACTTATGTCTACACTAGCTCCTGCAGCAGTTTTACTTTCAAAATGATCTATGCTAGACCGATCTAGATACGTGGCCAAACAATGTCACTTAGTGTTTCTTCACATTAGTCACTCATGTGCACGTCTTGCTTGTTTTATCCCTTTGCGAACTTCTATTGATATGTCTGGGCTGTAATATAGATAAAGATGGAGGAAAAGAAAATGATACCAAAATAAGGATATCAAAAGCAAGAGGAGCTTTTGTTGCCTCGGGAAACATGGAAGTCCAAAGAAATTAGGTTAAATATAAAAAAATAAAAATTGTTAACTCCAATGTTAGGTCGGTTCTATTATATGGCTGTGAAACATGGAGAACAATAAAATTGACAATCATGAAGATACAGACTTTCATCAATGGGTGCTTACGAAGAATAAAAGGATGGAAATGGCAGGACAAAATCACTAACATAGAATTATGGAAATGTACCAGTCAAATAACAGTGGATAAAGAGATACAGTGAAGACGATGCTCTGGATAGGACACACAGTGCGGAAGCCAACTGAGAGTATTGCACAACAGGCACTTTTTTGAATCCCCAGGGGAAAAGACAAAGAGGAAGACTAATGAAAATGATGGGGATGACATGGAACGATCTTAAAGAACAGAACGACTTGGAAAGCGTTTGTTGAGGACCTATGTTCCACGGGAAGCTGAAAGGTAGAAGAGGAAGAAGAACTTCTATTATCTTAATAGGCCGCCTTATTTTCCAGATAAATTCTCTGGTACTCATTTTCAGATACTGATTGAATGCCACTCCCTGGCGCAGTGTTGGTCCTATAAACTAAAATAGCCAGAATTTGAAATTTAACCCTGATCCACTTGAGTAATATATGAAGCATTTCGTTACCATGGCTAGTCACCTCATTGCAACCTTCGCTCATATACACATCGATTTGAATCTAAAAACCTCAGTCTAACGCCCACTGCTCACAGAAGCTAGCACAATTAATTGTGACTGGGGTCAGTGACATCTTCTTGTTAATCTAATTATCAAAATATCATGAAAATTGTAGCATTGTGTAGAAAAATGTAATGAAAATTGTAGCATTGTATAGAAAAATGTAATGAAAATTGTAGCCTTGTATAGAAAAATGTAATGAAAATTGTAGCCTTGTATAGAAAAATGTAATGAAAATTGTAGTATTGTGTAGAAAAATATAATGAATATTGTAGCATTGTGTAGAAAAATATAATGAAAATTGTAGCTTTGTATAGAAAAATGTAATATAAATTGTAGCATTGTATAGAAAAATGTAATGAATATTGTAGCATTGTATAGAAAAATGTAATGAAAATTGTAGCATTGTATAAAAAAATGTAATGAAAATTGTAGCTTTGTTTAGAAAATGTAACAAAAATTGTAGCATTGTATAGAAAAATGTAATGAACATTGTAGCACTATGCAGAAAAATGTAATGAAAATTGTAGCCTTGTATAGAAAAATGTAATGAAAATTGTAGCCTTGTATAGAAAAATGTAATACAAATTGTAGCATTGTATAGAAAAATGTAATGAAAATTGTAGCATTGTATAGAAAAATGTAATGAATATTGTAGCATTGTGTAGAAAAATGTAATGAATATTGTAGCATTGTGTAGAAAAATGTAATGAATATTGTAGCCTTGAGTACAAAATGTAATTTAAATTGTAGCCTTTTGTAGAAAAATGTAATGAAAATGGTAGTATTGTGTAGGAAAATGTAATGGAAATTGTAACATTGTGTAGAAAAATGTAATGAAAATATGCTATCATAGTGTAGAAAAAATGTAATGAAAATTGTAGTATTGTGTAGAAAAATGTAATGAAAATTGTAGCATGGTGTAGGAAAATGTAATGAAAATTGTAGCACGGTATAGGAAAATGTAATGAAAATTGTAGCATGGTGTAGGAAAATGTAATGAACATTGTAGTATTGTGTAGAAAAATGTAATGAAAATTGTAGCATGGTGTAGGAAAATGTAATGAAAATTGTAGCATGGTGTAGAAAAATGTAATGAAAATTGTAGTATTGTGTAGACAATTGTAAATAAAAATTGTAGCATGGTGTAGGAAAATGTAATGATAATTGTAGCATGATGAAGAAAAATGTAATGAAAATTGTAGTATTGTGTAGAAAAATGTAATGACAATTGTAGCATGGTGTAGGAAAATGTAATGAAAATTGTATTATTGTGTAGAAAAATGTAATGAAAATTGTAACATGGTGTAGGAAAATGTAATGAACATTGTAGTATTGTATAGAAAAATGTAATGAAAATTGTAGCATGGCGTAGGAAATGTAATGAAAATTGTAGCATGGTGTTGGAAAATGTAATGAAAATTGTAGCATTGTGTAAAAAATGTAATGAAAATTGTAGCATGGTGTAGGAAAATGTAATGAAAATTGTAGCATTGTGTAGAAAATGTAATGAAAATTGAAGTATTGTGTAAAAAATGTAATGAAAATTGCAGAAATAGCAGAAAATAGCAGAAAAATCTGTGTTAAAAAAAAAAATATATACATCGGTAGTGAAGTACACAACTCGTAAAAATTACAATAAATCGCAACATATTCTCTTATCGACATGGGCGTAATACCGACCACATTACACCAAAAATCATGTGCCGAAGGTCTATACAAATGATGGTCACTAGCACTATATTCCCTATACGCCACTTGGCGTGACCAGGTTCCTTTCTTTACTTACTATATTCTCTTTAATTGATTCCAACATTTTAACTTACGCTAACAGAGGCATGAGAAGTGAGTGGGGCTAGTGCTCTCGTTACTGATCAGAAAAACCTGGGACAATTCCCACATGTGGATTTTTTTCTTTTTGACTGGCAGTGCTCGGGTTTCACCCAGACTCTGAAAATAGGTACTAGTATCAGTAATGTTTTATTTATTTTTTTTTAAATTGTAGAAACATAGGACGACCTGGAATGATGACGACCTCACTCATCCCACATAAAAATGTTTCATTGGTCGTTGAGAAGTGTTGTCACTAACACCATAATCCCCAGCCGATTTAGAAGTGTTGTCACTAACACCATAATCCCCAGACGATTTAGAAGTGTTGTCACTAACACCATAATCCCCAGCCGATTTAGAAGTGTTGTCACTAACACCATAATCCCCAGACTATTTAAGTGAAGGACCTTAATGAAATAGATGATGTTATTAATTAGAAAACATTCCTTATTATGTGTACTGAAATGTTATCACTAATAACGGTGACGTCATGAGCGTAATTATTACATTGCTGAGTTCATAGATCAAGCTCTTTAACTGAGCCGGAAAGTGTGATAACATTAACTGAGTCGGAAAGTGTGATAACATTAACTGAGCCGGAAAGTGTGATAACATTAACTGAGCCGGAAAGTGTGATAACATTAACTGAGTCGGAAAGTGTGATAACATTAACAGAGCCAGAAAGTGTGATAACATTAACTGAGTCGGCAAGTGTGATAACATTAACAGAGCCAGAAAGTGTGATATCATTAACAGAGCCGGAAAGTGTGATAACATTAACAGAGCCGGAAAGTGTGATATTATTAACAGAGTCTGAAAGTGTGATAACATTAACTGAGTCGGAAAGTGTGATAACATTAACAGAGCCGGAAAGTGTGATAACACTAACAGAGTCGGAAAGTGTGATAACACTAACAGAGTCGGAAAGTGTGATAACACTAACAGAGTCGGAAAGTGTGATAACATTAACTGAGTCGGAAAGTGTGATAACACTAACGAGTCGGAAAGTGTGATAACACTAACAGAGTCGGAAAGTGTGATAACATTAACTGAGTCGGAAAGTGTGATAACATTAACTGAGTCGGAAAGTGTGATAACACTAACTGAGCTGGTATGTGTGATAACATTAACTGAGCTGGTATGTGTGATAGCATTAACTGAGCTGGTATGCGTGATAACATTACCTGAGCCGGAACGTGTGTATAAAACATTATTGCACCGGAGGTGGTGAAAGTAGCATTAATAAGACTAGAACATGTTAATAAAACGATGATAGAGCCAGAGAGGGTGCATATAACACAACAAGGATCAGAGAGTGTTAATATAACAGTAAAAAGGCCAAAGAGCATAATATAACAGTAATTAAGGCCAGAGAGCGTAATATAACAGTAAAACGGTCAGAGAGCATAATATAACAGTAAAACGGTCAGAGAGCATAATATAACAGTAAAACGGCCAGAGAGAGTAATATAACAGTAAAACGGCCATAGAGAGTAATATAACAGTAAAACGGCCAGAGAGTGTAATTAATATAACAGTAATAAGGATGGTTATAGTAGTAGTACTTGTATTGATTAAGTAAAGATGATAATAGAAGTAGTAGTAGTACTCGTACTGATTAAGTAAAGATGATTATAGAAGTAGTAGGCCATCTTGGTTCGTCCATCTTGGTGCGTCCCCAAATGAAGTGATATAACACGATTTAAAACATTAAACAAAACTTAGAGAAAATTAGAATACTATGGTCACGTACAAGGACATACCGGTCTGGAAAGAACAATATAGAAGACATAGTTCCTGGGCTATGCATCAGGGACAGACCAAGAAGGTGATTTCAAGACATTAAAGAGACCTTGAACATAACAACAGCAAAAGTGAGAGATTTGCTAGAGACAGAGATTCTTTCAGACTGGCTGTAGTGAATGCAACGTTCTGTGGGAGAGCTGGCTAGTGACAGAGATTCTTTCAGACTGGCTGTAGTGAATGTAACGTTCTGTGGGAGAGCTGGCTAGCGACAGAGATTCTTTCAGACTGGCTGTAGTGAATGTAACGTTCTGTGGGAGAGCTGGCTAGCGACAGAGATTCTTTCAGACTGGCTGTAGTGAATGTAACGTTCTGTGGGAGAGCTGGCTAGTGACAGAGATTCTTTCAGACTGGCTGTAGTGAATGCAACGTTCTGTGGGAGAGCTGGCTAGCGACAGAGATTCTTTCAGACTGGCTGTAGTGAATGCAACGTTCTGTGGGAGAGCTGGCTAGCGACAGAGATTCTTTCAGACTGGCTGTAGTGAATGCAACGTTCTGTGGGAGAGCTGGCTAGCGACAGAGATTCTTTCAGACTGGCTGTAGTGAATGTAACGTTCTGTGGGAGAGCTGGCTAGCGACAGAGATTCTTTCAGACTGGCTGTAGTGAATGTAACGTTCTGTGGGAGAGCTGGCTAGTGACAGAGATTCTTTCAGACTGGCTGTAGTGAATGTAACGTTCTGTGGGAGAGCTGGCTAGCGACAGAGATTCTTTCAGACTGGCTGTAGTGAATGTAACGTTCTGTGGGAGAGCTGGCTAGTGACAGAGATTCTTTCAGACTGGCTGTAGTGAATGCAACGTTCTGTGGGAGAGCTGGCTAGCGACAGAGATTCTTTCAGACTGGCTGTAGTGAATGCAACGTTCTGTGGGAGAGCTGGCTAGTGAAAGAGATTCTTTCAGACTGGCTGTAGTGAATGCAACGTTCTGTGAGAGAGCTGGCTAGTGACAGAGATTCTTTCAGACTGGCTGTAGTGAATGCAACGTTCTGCAACCGCTATGCGATCTGAAGATGATGATTATTTCTCTTGTCTTCGTTTTAAACATCTCTAGGTCTTCATCGATATTCTTGTCTTTGTTGGCTGACATAGCGAAGCAATTATCTGCTAACATTCGCATTGGTTAACTTATAACTCGCCAGACTGTTTCAAAGCGTCATTATGTCCCACCCTCTGTTGTTAATATTCGCTAATAAATCATTATTGGTTATTGGTTATTGGTTATTGGTTATGGAAGGCCTCGGTATCACTGCAAACGAATTAAAATCCATAATTGCTCAACCGCCCGTGCCAGTGGAATCATCCGAATTACTAACACATCTCCCAAACAAATAAAAGTAACTGTAGTCCCCATCGTAGCAGTCTCAACACACGCCAAAAGGCATAAGGCGAAAACGCGCAGAAAGTGAACACAGCCAACTGTTCCCTGTCATACGATATCATCATTCATCGTAAACAAGCGAGATATCGAAACATGATCAAAACGGATGAGACACACAGCTCACGGTGTGCACAGAGCACTTAACTCAGTAGCCCCTGCAACAAGCCGGACTTGGAATATGAGGAAACTGCAAGAATGAACACTTTTCAGACATAGCCTTCAATGGTTCCTGCCGCCTATCCACCATACACCATGGAAGTTCGCGTCCTCCCGAAAATGATGATCGTCGTAGCACTTGATGATGTTAGGTCATCGTTGATGACTCCAATTCCAAACATATAGACACACAGTGGTGGTAAGTTATCATTTCCAATCCAACAGAAGCCACCTGACCTGTAGTTCGTAAAACCACAGAGAGAATATGATTTTGTGACCTTCACTGATTCACTCTTAGATGTGAATGTGTAGTTTACACAAGAGGAGAAGTTTTCAACTACAGTGATCCCATTTAAGGAAATTCTGGGATAGCAAGGCAAGTCTCCTTTATAGCAGCAGAACTTGATGTTCTCTGCTCCCTTCTTGTAATAAATCATATGTTTTCCTACCATATTTTGATGTAGTTACCAAGCTCTCATCACCGTAGCGGCACATCTGTTACTGACCTCTGCTCTACAAGACGTTTGTTCACTTCAGTTTAAAGCCACCCCCACCACACACACACACACACACCCCTTCCAACCAAAAACACAAATTGGAACATGTTTTCACTCTATCCTGACATTTCCAAGAAGGGCACAAGTTCACGGACACAAATATTTTCCCCGCGTGTACCTGTCACGAGCGAGCAAACCCAGATATCTCAATCTCCATCTCCCACCCGATACTCATTTCTTCTCAATGTTTCTACATCCTTCTATATTCATCCAATTCCATTCCCTTCTTTGCTTATTGAATTGCCACTTAGTTTATAATCCCTAAATTGTTTATTATTTCTTCTTATAATTAATAACCCCCTTTTAGTTTACCTAACTCAAAGTTTATAATCCCTTTATTTACTTTCCCTCTCTTTCTCTCTGTTTTTCTATTCTCTCTCTATCTCTCTCCACTTCTCTCTTTTAAACTTGATGGCCCCTTTCTAAGTTGATTCTTTCTTAACGTTTAGAATTAATCTATCCCGACGTCTATAATATAATAAATCGCTTATTAATTGTTTCTGTCTCAATGTTTCTATTTCCTTACTTTTGATCCATCACTATATGTTTCTCTTCTTTATGTTTGTCCCCCAACTCCCCTCAATGGCTACACTCCCGCTCAATTGTATATTTGTCTCAAAATTATTATAACCTGTTTTGTATTTTAACTCTCTTGGTACGTTCATTGTTTATTCCCTTGTCATGTTTATAATTCTTTGCTCATTTCTTATCATTATATTTATTATTCTTTCTTGATATCCTAGCTCTCAGAATCGTTTACCCGTTTCTTTCATAAATCCAATTCACTATATTACTATTTCTTTCATAAATCCAATTCACTATATTACTATTTCTTTCATTAATCCAATTCACTATATTCCTATTTCTTTCATTAATCCAATTCACTATATTACTATTTCTTTCATTAATCCAATTCACTATATTACTATTCCATAATAAGATATTCTTGATTCTAGATCTATCCCTCGCCGTGTGACGTCACATAAAGCTTGTAGTGCTTTTCCGCCACCCATCTCTATCCTGTGAAAGATCCATCTTATCTAAAGAGTCTACGCTGAATAATGACTGCCCTTATGTTTATTCCTTTCTCTTTATTTCCTTCTGTTTATTCTCTACTCTAATTATTCCCTACTCTAATTATTTCCGACTCCGACTCTAATTATTCCCTACATTAATTATTACCTACTCTAATTAATCAAATGTACTATGTACCTTACGTATGCGTGTGAAAGCTGGAAAGCAACAAGAGATATAGAAACAAAGTTGAACGCATTCGAAAATAAATGTCTAAGGAAAATACTTGGTATAGCGTGGAACGAATTCAAAACAAGCGAGAAAATTAGATAAATCGCCAATCAACCACTAATATCTTCAGTAATAAAGAAAACACGATGGTCATATGTTGGACATGTGATGAGAAGAGATAAAAACCGAATAGCAAAGCAAGCCCTCATGTGGGAAACAACAGGTAAGAGGCAAAGAGGAAGACCCAGAGAGACACTGAGAAGAACATTGATGAGAGAGGCAAGAGCAGCAGGAATCGGCTCCCTCAATGAGATATAGCTGCTTGCACAGAACAGAGACAAATGGCGAGATTTGATAAAATATCTTTAAAAGAATTGAAAACTGTAAGAACAAAAATTCAAATAAGAGAAGGAGTATCTTGGTCTACGCCCTATGGGCCGGCTACGGCTCCAAAAGTCAATAGATAGATAGACTCTAATTACTCCCTACTCTAATTATTCCATACATTATATGATTCCCTACATTAATTATTCCCTACTCTAATTACTCCCTACTATAATTATTCCCTAATCTAATTATTCCCTACTCTAATTATTGCATGTTTCCCCACACCCCCTACTTTCACCATACGAGTATATGTCACTTTATGAGCCAGTCGTTAATTGTACTGTTACATACATCTCAAAGAACACACGCCCCCAGGATTCTGAAGTGATAGAGGAGCTGAAAGAGTGCTAAATCTGTAACGGATGATTAGACGGTGGCGACCAGTAGAGAGTACAAGAAAGGATAGACATAATAGTAAAAGAAAGCAACAAGAAAGATCTGTCTGAATAGTAAGAAAACAGAAGTAATTGTCATCTCGAAGAAACAATCATCACCATCATACAGCATACTTATAAAGAGGACAAATTTGAAACAAGTGCAACATTTGAAATACTTGGGCACAATAATAACATCAGATGGAAGATGCACCACATAAATAAAAAAGCAGAATAGCTCAGGCCAAAATAGCATTTCAGAAAATGAAAAATATCTTATGCAACAAATCTATGTCAATAGAAATGAGAAAGAAAGTTCATCGGTGCTATATACAACCAATTCTGACCTATGGAAGCGAATCATGGACAGTAGACAAACAAATGAAAAGACGATTAGAGGCCACAGAGATGGGATTTCTCAGAAGAATGTTGAAAGTTCCCTGGACAGATAAAAAGACAAATCAGAAAGTTCTCAAAGAGGCCAACACAAAAAGGCAGCTCCTAAAAAAACATCAGAAAGAAACAATCAACATTTTTCGGGCACATCATGAGAAGAGGAAAGTTGGAATACTTGGTTACAACTGACAAAATAAAAGGAAAGAGAGATCGCGGACGACAAAGAGAGAAAATACTGGATAGCTTGGTTTCATGGCATGGAAAACAGTCAACAACAGAACTGATACGATGCACTGTAGATAGAAGATTGTGGAAAGACATTATCGCCCACGCCAACCGGTATGACAAATGATGATGATAACCAGTAGAGTCAAGAACAAAGACATTCAGCGATTGAGAATATTGCATGTTTTGGTGCTAAAGAGACATGAGTAGTACCCTACATCATCCAGTACTCTGTTAGTACAAGAGTTATATAGTCAAATACCACCACTCTTGCATGGTGGAGAGTGGTGGAACCTGAGTGGTGGAGTGATGCATGTTATATATATATATATATATATGTCTTAGAAGAAGTATAGTGGGTTGGTTGAGCTCTCGAAGAGGGTATTTGGGAAATAATTGAGTAGATTTGTTAATGAGTAATGGTCTATGGGTTTCCCGCCATTTTTTACTACCAATAGGCGCAAGTGTATGTTTTCCACTATATAACCACGCCCACACAGGACGCGTTCCCGCCATTTTAGGGACTAGCGTTACTTCATAGATATTTTGCATATATACTTATAATAATTATTATTAAATAATTATTATATCCTTGCGGACGCAAAAGGACCATAATTACGATAAATAGGGCCATATATTCAGTGATATATATTGGCTACGCTGAATGCAAGCACTAGCTCCTGGTTCAATATTCTTCCTTCAGCCAGCCTTGAGTGAGTAGGACAAGGATCAATGAACATCGCTCGTACAACTAACGATTTCTCCGCGCGGTCTATTTGATAGAAAATGCTGACTGGAATTATCGATGTATCACTTAGGTTTAAGAAATACTAAGGTTAATCTATGTCCACCATTCGACGAGATCGGGAGTTCACCCAACTGTAATGAAAGGATAGGTAGTAATACACGGCATGGCAGGTTCTAATATATCCAGAAAACATTCAAACCACCATCATAATTACCAACAAGAAACCGACGGGATATGGTAACATTCGACAATCAAACCGCGTGGTACACTAAGGGTAATCATTATCTCTTTTATTCTTTCTCTTTCTCTCTCAACCTTCTGGCGTAATAATTTTTCTTAGCTATCCGCCTTCTTATTCCTCCTTTGACCATATCCTTCTCTTTCTCTCCAATAACCACTTTTTTCTCTCTCTCTAATTATTATTCTAATTATCTATTTTCTATTTGTGATTTAGCTACACCAACTTTTACTTCTAATATGAATATTTCTTTTTGGTTTACTCGTTCTCATTTTCGGTTCAAGTGCGAACTAACGCTTATCTACACTCACAACAAAGACACTTCCTATCTTCTGAACCTATTCCCTGTCTTTCCCTTCTATGGCTCTACCACACTATCTTCTAGTGAGTCTTGCACTGGTCTATCTAAATGGGATCTCTTCAAAAAATCGAGAAGGAAACGGGCGCCATACTTAGAGATGTAATATTTAAAACGAACAGCACCGCAAATTCTAAAATTATGAAACGTGCAATAGACCTAATATCCAACCATCAATTCCATGCTATAATTGACAAATTACCCGTCATACCTACCGCCGATGGTCGTTTATGAGTTATAATAAAGGAAATAATTGCAGATGGTGATTACAACTGTGTAGAATAGTCGCTGTGCATGCCCTAGTTTTTCGCTTAACAAAAAACCTACGAGAATCTCTTTACGATTCTGACGAGAACGTTAGACTCGTGATAGAACAATTTCCAACCGATGCTACCAACAACATCGTAGAAAAACTATACCATGAATATTCTCGAAGGGCGGATATTCTTCTTTTAAAATGTTTACAAAACATATATATTGAAAATAAAAAAATAAAAAATAAAAGAGTGTCTGTTTTTGCTATTCATTATTCTTATCAGGTTAAAAAAAATTGTGGGATTCCGTAGTGACTCAGCAACATCCAAATCATTCCTCTGTCTAAACTATCAAATGCCTTTTCGTAATCTATGCATCCAATATAAAGTGGGGATTTTAGTTCTAGACTTTGTTCAACTATTATACGTAGGGTAGTTATTTGATACGCACAAAATCTGTTCTTCCTAGAACCTGCTTGTTCATCTCTCAAATGTTTCTCTATGGCCTCTTTTAGCCTCTCCAGAATGATTCTTCGTAATATTTTTCCTAGCAATAATAGGAGCATAATTCCCCTATAATTAGTGCACTCCTGTAAACTTCCTTTCTTTGGTAGTTTGATCATATAACCTTCTCTCCAGTCTTTAGGTATTTCTTCCCTCTCCCAAATTGTATCTAATAGTTTATGTAACATCTTAGTACCGGTGTTAATATATGCCTTGATGGTTTCCGAATGAATTCATCTGGCCCTGTGGTTTTACCATTTTTTAAAAATAACTTCTTCCTTGCTTGGTTTTCCACAGTTATCGTGTAACTCTTCTTCTGATTGTAATATATCCGGAGGGTTATTGGGGACGGGTCTGTTCAAAAGTTTTCTTTGAAAATGCTCTTTCCATCTTCCCATTTATTTCCTTATATAACTAAGCAGATGTCCTTTCTTATATTTAATAAAGGCATTGATCTGACTGCTGCAAACATACCTCTTCCCCTGAAATTATTAGATGATCTATCGCCTCGGTAGTTTCTCTCTATAATAATGGCCATGTATTATTATTTGTCGCTAGTCTAAAAACATGAAACTATTATTCGTGCTGTTTCGTCCTATAACTGTTTGTCTGCAACGCAAGTATTCAGTCCTATCCGGGAGATACTTGTCTTAATTGGAAAATACAGATACACAATTTATTCCCGAGTTGTGTTAGAAGCCTTATGTTTTAGCCATGAGTACACTTGCCTGAAAGACATCGCCAATGATAGCTACTTTTTTAGGCTGCTTAGTTGGCCGTGTGCTCTAACGTATGTTTCTCGTGTTAAGGTGCTGTGTCAAGGAGTACGGGTTTGATCCTGCCGAGCTGTCTATTGTTCTTTTTTTTCTGTTGATTGTTTGTGATTATTTTCCGGTAAATTTTATTTCATTTTGTTTTGTAAATGAACCCGTTCCTATGAAATGATTGGCAGATGTAGAGAGAGTAGGGTCAGCGATATGGAGTATGTTAGGGGCGTCGGTGGGATTTACAGATATTAGAGGGCCACTAGAGTTAAGGATAACAGACTGACAGTAGATTTGGGATATTAGAGGGCCACTAGAGTTAAGGATAATAGATTGACAGTAGATTTGGGATATTAGAGGGCCACTAGAGTTAAGGATAATAGATTGACAGTAGATTTGGGATATTAGAGGGCCACTAGAGTTAAGGATAATAGATTGACAGTAGATTTGGGATATTAGAGGGCCACTAGAGTTAAGGATAATAAATTGACAGTAGATTTGGGATATTAGAGGGCCACTAGAGTTAAGGATAATAGATTGACAGTAGATTTGGGATATTAGAGGGCCACTAGAGTTAAGGATAATAGATTGACAGTAGATTTGGGATATTAGTGGAGTAGTAGGGGTCAAGATATTGGCGAGACTTAGGGATTAGTAAATTTTAGATGCTGTAGGGATTAGGATGTTGGACAGAGAGTAAGGATTATGAAGTAGGAGAGACATTAGTGAATATGATATTGGCGAGACCTAGGGATTAGTGTATTTGAGATGCAGTAGGGATTAGGATGTTGGACAGAGAGTAAGGATTATGAAGTTGGAGAGACCTAGGGATTAGGATGTTTAAGAGGCAGTAGGGTTCAGGGACCTGATGTTATAATCTTCCAAAATTATCATTCACAAATATTTTCGTCCCTAATGTTATTATCTTCCCATAAGTTATTCTTCCACACACAGACAAACACACAACCAAACAAACAAACAAATAAACAAATAAACACACAAATAAATAAACACACAAATAAACGCACAAACAAACACACAAACATAGCCAATGAGTGAGGTATTCATTAATTTTTGTCAGTTGGATCGACTTGGGAGCTTCAAGCTGATTTCAAACGTGAGTTTACTATTTTGTCTAGCCAGAGCGCTACCACTACACAGCTGATGCTGTTATAGAAACATCATACACAACACTAATAGTAAAAGTGGTAAATGTTGCATTTCAAGGACAAACAACACAGCGACAATGTATTTATTAATGCTAATATAAACAACAGCCATCTATAGTTTATAGAATATATAAAAAAAAAAAAAACCAGATAAAATGGTTGGCCACGTGACAAGGCAGAGAATATGGCCCTTTTCGACTTGTCAGACGGCCTAGTGGAGGCTATTGTGTATTTTTTATGTTTTGTTTATCTGATGTTATTATTGTGCCCAAGTATTTAACGCGTTGCACTTGTTTCAAATGTGTCCTGTTTATTGTATGCTGCATGCTGGTGATGATTGTTTCTTCGATATGACCATTACTTCTGTTTTCTTACTATTCAGACTTTGACCTTTCTTGTTGCTTTCTTTTACTATTATGTCTATCATTTCTTGTAGTTCATTCTCTGTCTCTGCTATTAAGTCTGTGTCATCCGCATATCACAAATTACCAGTAATAAATAATATATATTTAATTATTATTAAATTATTTAATTTTACAAATTTTCCAACATTCCACCGAATTGCTCCTGTCTTGTGCAGCTTATCATTTCTAAACTACAATTCAAATGGAACATCGCTCGCTGTGTTTTCTTGGATGCCCGTGGTGATTTCCTGGATCCCGAATTGATTTTTTGGACTTCCGGGTTTTTTTCCACAAGATTAATCATTTTCTTGGACGTCCGCGCCATGTTTACAAGAATCGAGTTGTTTTCTCGGACATTTGGCGTCTCAGCAGTTGGAGATGAGTAACAACTGACGGCCTATCCGCCTTCACGTGCCGGAGCAGGCAATGCTCTTTAACACAAGTTGACGGTACCCTCGGTTATCCTCCCTGAGTACAATCATGCGATAATACACGCTGTGGTGCCTAGCGGATGACTTGTTTGGTTGTATTTATAATACACGTAGGCGCTACCGAGACGATACCTGATAAGAGGGACCTGAAGATCGATCAAGGGGCTAAAATGAACGTATGCGCCACCAAAACAATGTCATGATGTATTCGCAGAAGAAGTGCAAGGGGCTGGAGGACCGGTTATCTACAACTGATCTCTCGCCACGTGCTCGAGGGAACCTCGCAGCGCCTCATTGCAGACGTCTTGTGAGGAACACAAGCAGAAGCCTGCGAGTGCTGACCTCGGCACTTTTTAATTTTCCACTTTTCCTAAAGTGTTGGTTTCAACTTGCAAATAATTTTCATCTCTTCACAATCTCAATCATTTATTTAATCATTTAGTAAACCTTAACTTTCATTTAATATAATACCTTTTTTTTAAAAAAATATTTTTTTAGCTTAATTTAGCCGCCATATATTTTTTTATTTTTTCAAACTTTTAAAAATGTAATACCGTGTTTGTTATTCTAATCTCTTTTCTAGTTTCTCCCTCTTGATCTATACTGCTACCAAGGTATATACATATATCAATTAATGCACTTCCTGTACCTTCTTCATATCGAGGTTCATTAACGATTTGTTCATTGACGTTTTTGATTTCATTGTGCGAAGTGAAAGGAAGAATGAGTATTCTGCCGATAAAGTGACGATACATAACTTGAGAATCGCTGTTTACAAAATAAGTTATTGATTCAGCGGGTCGCCGTGTTTCCCTTGTGTTTATTCTTCACCTTCTTTGTACAAGACCGACAGAAGAGGCACACTAGGCAGTCGAATAGGCCGTGAATAATTGCGGAGCCATCTTGTTTTTTTTTTTACTTTTGAGATATTATTTTTTCACATAAACTTCACGTCGTTTATACACAGCCAGTTAAAGTTTACCAAAGCCGTCGAGCTGAAAGGCAGTTTAAAAAAAAGTAAAGTATCCCCGTCACGCCAAGTGGCGTATAGGGAATACATTTTACAGACCTTCGGCACATGATTTTCGGGGTAATGTGATCGGTATTACGCCCGCGCCGCTTTACTTTCCCAGAAAAAACCCGGTGCCCATTTAAGGCTGGGTGAACCCGGAAGCCGTCGGTTGGGATCGACCCTACCCCTTGTCTTTTGTAGTCCATTTCACTAACCACTGAGCTATCGCGGCTCCCTAGTCGAGCTGAAAGAAATCACCCAATATTTGTGACGTCAGTTTTGTGAGCAGAGGTGGTTGTGAGTAAAACAATGTCATCACCCGTCTGTAGCTGGTATATATGAAAACGTCACAATCTTTGGGTGATTTCGGGATTTCCTTCTCAGTCCGCAGTCCTCTTTTTAAAACTATAGATCTTCTTTCTTCATCTTCTTTCTTCTTTTTTCCTTCCTCATCTGCCTTTCAGCGTCGAGGGGATATAATTTGTGGTCTTTTGCTCTTCTGTTCGTCTCTGCTGCTGTTATGTTTCATAGTGTTAGTTTCATTTCGTTGTGTTGTGTTTAGATCACTCTACCTCTTCTCCATCTGTGAAAATGAGTGGGAACATCTGACAAGTGATCGCACATCATGGAGAGCATGTATAATGAATATCTTTATAACATCATTTGAGACAGGGTAAGGCAAAACTTAGAAGAGAAAAGACTTATGAAAAAGGATGGAAAACCCTGTGGTTTAGTGGGCCTGACTTGTTCATTCTGTGGCCGTGTGTGTTTGTCAAACATTGGTAGAATTAGGCACGAGAGAAGCTGTTCGACGAAAACAAAACATAAAAAAAATACACAATAGCCCCCACTAGGCCGTCTGACAAGTCGAAAAGGGCCATATTCTCTGCCTTGTCACGTGGCCAACCATTTTGTCTGTTCTTTTTTTAAAAAAATATATTCTATAAACTATAGATGGCTTTTGTTCATATTATCATTAATAAATACATTGTCGCTGTGTTGTTTGTCCTTGAAATGCAACATTTACCACTTTTACTATTAGTGTTGTGTATGATGTTTCTATAACAGCATCAGCTGTGTAGTGGTAGCGCTCTGGCTAGACAAAATAGTAAACTCACGTTTGAAATCAGCTTGAAGCTCCCAAGTCGATCCAACTGACAAAAATTAATGAATACCTATTTAGCCTAATTAATGAATAGTATAGCCTCATTGGCTATGTTTGTGTGTTTGTTTGTGTGTTTATTTGTTTGTGTGTTTGTTTATTTGTGTGTTTATTTGTTTGTGTGTTTGTTCGTGTGTTTGTCTGTGTGTGGAATAATAACTTCGGGGAAGATAATAACATTAGGGAAAAAATATTTGTGAATGATAATTTTGGAAGGTTATAATATCAGGTCTCTGAACCCTAGTGCCTCTCAAACATCCTAATCCCTAGGTCTCTCCAACTTCTAATCCTTACTCTCTGTCCAACATCCTAAATCCCACTGCATCTCAAATATACTAATCCCTAGGTCTCGCCAATATCATATTCACTACTGTCTCTCCAACTTCATAATCCTTACTCTCTGTCCAACATCCTAATCCCTACAGCATCTAAAATTTACTAATCCCTAAATCTCGCCAATATCTTGACACCTACTACTCCACTAATATCCAAAATCTACTGTCAATCTATTATCCTTAACTCTAGTGGCCCTCTAATATCCCAAATCTACTGTCAATCTATTATCCTTAACTCTAGTGGCCCTCTAATATCCCAAATCTACTGTCAATCTATTATCCTTAACTCTAGTGGCCCTCTAATATCCAAAATCTACTGTCAATCCATTATCCTTAACTCTAGTGGCCCTCTAATATCCCAAATCTACTGTCAATCTATTATCCTTAACTCTAGTGGCCCTCTAATATCCCAAATCTACTGTCAGTCTGTTATCCTTAACTCTAGTGGCCCTCTAATATCTGTAAATCCCACCGACGTCCCTAACATACTCCATATCGCCGACCCTACTCTCTCTACATCTGCCAATCATTTCATAGGAACGGGTTCATTTACAAAACAAAATGAAATAAAATTTACCGGAAAATAATCACAAATAATCAACAGAAAAAAAGAACAATAGACAGCTCGGCAGGATCAAACCCGTACTCCTTGACACAGCACCTTAACACAAGAAATATATGTTAGAGCACACGGCCAACTACGCAGCCTAAAAAAGTAGCTATCATTGGCGATGTCTTTCAGGCATGTACACTCATGGCTAAAACATAAGGCTACTAACACAACTCTCAGCTCAGGCCAAAATAGCATTTCAGAAAATGAAAAATGTCTTATGCAACACATCTATGTCAATAAAAAATGAGAAAGAGAGTTCATCGGTGCTATATAGAACCAATTCTGACCTATGGAAGCGAATCATGGACAGTAGACAAACAAATGAATAGACGATTAGAGGCCACAGAGATAGGATTTCTCAGAAGAATGTTGAAAGTTCCCTGGACAGATAAAAAGACCAATGAGGAATAAAGGGATTCACGTAGGTTTTTTGTTAAGCGAAAAACTAGGGCATGCACAGCGACTATTCTACACAGTTTTAATTACCATCTGCAATTATTCCCTCTATTATAACTCATTATCGACCATCGGCGGTAGGTATGACGGGTAATTTGTCAATTATAGCATGGAATTAATGGTTGGATATTAGGTCTATTGCACGTTTCATAATTTTAGAATTTGCGGTGCTGTTCGTTTTAAATATTACATCTCTAAGTATGGCACCCAGTTCCTTCTCGATTTCTTGAAGATATCCCATTCAGATAGACCAGTGCAAGGCTCACTAGAAGATAGTGTGGTAGAGCCATAGAAGGGAAAGACAGGGAATAGATTCAGAAGATAGGAAGTGTCTTTGTTGTGAGTGTAGATAAGCGTTAGCACGCACTTGAACCGAAAATGAGAACGAGTAAACCAACAAGAAATATTCATATTAGAAGTAAACGTTGGTGTAGCTAAATCACAATTAAAAATAGATTATTAGAATAATAATTAGAGAGAGAGAAAAAAGTGGTTATTGGAGAGAAAGAGGAATATATGGTCAAAGGAGGAATAAGAAGGCGGATAGCTGAGAAAAATTAGTACGCCAGAAGGTTGAGAGAGAAAGAGAAAGAATAAAAGAAATAATGATTACCCTTAGGGTATCATCTTTGTTAGGTCATACGGGTGAAGCGTGCAAGTGTTACTACTGACCTGTTAGGTTTGTGATCCACAACTCAACATGACATTGTTTTCTCGTACAGATCTGAAGATCTAATTACGAGTCCACTTCACAGCACAAAACATATTCAAGTTTGGTTATCTCATAGGGAACTCATTCATCTCACAGAGCTCATGCAATGCTAAACGTATCTGAGAGTATTTACACAATTTTTTGTCTCAAATCAAGGATGAGCAGCTGGGCATTGAAACAGAATTTGCAAATATTTGAACTCATTTATCAGTGATTCATCAGGGGATTTGGCATTAAGGAATTTAACATCAAAGAATTTGACATCAAGGAATTTGACATCAAGGAATTTATCATTTAGGAATTTGGCATTGAGGAATTTGGCTTCAAGGAATTTGACATTAAGGAAATTGCATTCAAAAATTTGGCATCGATGATTTTTGCGTCAAAGAAATTTGACGTCAAGGAATTTGACATCAAGGATTTTGGCATTAAGGAATGTGACATCAAGGAAGTAAGAAAGAGTCTGTCTTCACAGAAAGAAGACAAACTTCTTTTCCTCCTCTTCATAATTTGCCTTTCAGAGAAGAGATATGGCCTGTTTTTTTCTCTCTTCTTTTGACTTCTCCTGCTGTTATGTTTTCTAGTGTTTTTAATATTCCATCAATCTATATTTTTTGTGCTCGGCCCATGGGTCTAGTGTTACTTGGTTTTCCACAGTTAACGTGTACTTCTTCTTCTGCTGGTAGTATATCTGGAGGATTATCTGAGCCGGGTCTGTTCAAAAGTTCTTCAAAGTGCTCTTTCCATCTCTCCATTTGTTCCCTTATATTACTAAGCAGATTTACTTTCTTATCTTTAATAAAGGTTTTGACCTATTATTTAGCTTCTTTCAAACAAAGCTGCTAGTGATCTCCCCTTATAGTGACATAGTTCTCTTAAAGAAGCTTCATCGTTTCGTCCACTGTCGCTGGACATCAGTGACATCTTCGGCCTTGCACATTACAAGATTCTGTTTTGCTGAGACCTGCTTCGGTTTCTTGGTATGAGATGTTACCAACAGTTACAGCTCTCTGTTAATATATAACCTAATCTATAACCTAAGATATGCTGATGATACTGTTCTACTAGCAGAAAATCCTAAAGATCTACATCAATTACTTAATGTAATGAACATGACAAGCAAAAAATATGGACTAGAAATGAATATCAAAAAGACTAAAGCTATGATCATAAACAAAGAAAGTTCTCAAGACCTACAAATAAATATCAAAGTGGAAGGAATACATCTAGAGATAGTTCAGAACTACAACTACATGGACATACTATAACCAGTGATGGAAAATGTACAGCTGAAATAAATAAAAGAATAGGTATGGCAAAAAGTAATTTCAATGCCATGAAAAATATACTAACATCAAAACAAATAACACCAGGGCTAAAACTAAGAATATCAAAATGTTACATCTTCTCAATATTCCTGTATGGTGCAGAAACATGGACATTAGACCAGAAAACAGAACAGAAAATTGAAGCCTTTGAAATGTGGGTTTATAGAAGAATAGGTAGAATTGGATGGAAAGAAAAGAAGACAAACGAAGAAGTTTTAAAACAACTAAAAATGAAAAGAGAACTACTAAAGACAACTAGAGCAAGACAAATGAAATTTTGGGGCATGTTAAAAGACACAACAGCCTAATAAAAGTAATATTGGAAGGGAAAGTACAAGGTAAAAGAGGCAGAGGCAGACCAAGACTCACATGGACGAGTAACATCAAAAGATGGACAAATCAGCCTATGACAATCTGCACTATCAAAGCAAGAGACAGAGTGGAATGGTGCTCCATGGTAGCCAACCTTCGATGCGGAGACGGCACTCAATGATGATGATGATGATGATGATGACATTGATGATGAGTTATAGTTACAGTTGTAGTTGTAGTTATAGTTATAGTTGTAGTTATAGTTGTAGTTATAGTTACAGTTGTAGTTATAGTTACAGTTGTAGTTACAGTTATAGTTATATTTGTAGTTATAGTTATAGTTGTAGTTATAGTTGTAGTTGTAGTTGTAATTATAGTTATAGTTACAGTTGCAGTTATAGTTTTAGTTATAGTTATAGTTATAGTTGTAGTTATAGTTATAGTTGTAGTTATAGTTACAGTTGTAGTTATAGTTATAGTTGTAGTTATAGTTATAGTTGTAGTTATAGTTATAGTTGTAGTTATAGTTATAGTTGTAGTTATAGTTATAGTTGTAGTTATAGTTATAGTTGTAGTTATAGTTATAGTTGTAGTTATCGTGGTAGTTATAGTTACTGTTGTAGTTATAGTTATAGATGTAGTTATAGTTATAGTTGTAGTTATAGTTACAGTTGTAGTTATAGTTATAGTTATAGTTGTAGTTATAGTTGTAGTTATAGTTATAGTTATAGTTGTACTTGTAGTTGTAGTTATAGTTGTGGTTAGTCAAAGGCCCATGTATCACTGCAAACAAATTAAAATCCATAATTGCTCAACTGCCCGTGCCAGTGGAATCATCAGAATCAACATCTCATCTCATTGGAGGTTTCAAACAAAGAAAGTCAGCTGCAGTCCATATCATAGCAGCCACAGCACACGCCAAAATACATAAGGCATAACCGCACCGAAAGCGAATGCAATCGAACTGTCCTGCAGTTCACATTTCATCGTAAGTAATCGGCACATCGAAACACGATCCGGATGAAAAGCAGAGCTCACAGTGTGCACAGAGCGGCAAGCTGGGCTTGGAATACGAAGAAACTGCAACAAGGAACCCCTTTTAAGGCAGAGCCTCAACAGTTCCTGTCGCATATCCGCCATATTTATCAGAAGTCAGCGAATAAATGATAAATGACATCATCATCGAGGGCCATGTCTGCAACGAAGGTTGGCTACCATGGAGGGCCATTCTGCTCTGTCTCTTGCTTTGATGGTGCAGGTTGTCATAGGCTGATTTGTCCATCTTTTGATGTTACTCGTCCATGTTAGTCTTGGTCTGCCTCTGCCTCTTTTATCTTGTATTTTCCCCTCCAGGATTACTTTTAGGATAGATGACAATTTTCCAAAATACTCAACTACTCGCAGTGATGTGCAGAAAGTCACAAGCATTACGCAGTCTTACTCTTCCTTACGCAGTCTTACTCCTCCTCCACGCAGTCTTACTCTTCCTTACGCACAGTCATACTCTTCCTTACACAGTCATACTCTTCCTTACACAGTCATACTCTTCCTTACACAGTCTTACTCTTCCTTACACAGTCTTACTCCTCCTCCACGCAGTCTTACTCTTCCTTACACAGTCATACTCTTCCTTACACAGTCATACTCTTCCTTACGCACAGTCTTACTCTTCCTTACACAGTCTTACTCCTCCTCCACACAGTCTTACTCTTCCTTACGCAGTCTTACTCCTCCTCCACGCAGTCTTACTCTTCCTTACACAGTCTTACTCTTCCTTACACAGTCTTACTCTTCCTTACACAGTCATACTCTTCCTTACGCACAGTCTTACTCTTCCTTACACAGTCATACTCTTCCTTACGCACAGTCTTATTCTTCCTTACACAGTCTTACTCTTCCTTACGCACAGTCTTATTCTTCCTTACACAGTCATACTCTTCCTTACGCACAGTCTTATTCTTCCTTACACAGTCATACTCTTCCTTACGCACAGTCTTACTCTTCCTTACACAGTCTTACACTTCCTTACGCACAGTCTTACTCTTCCTTACACAGTCATACTCTTCCTTACGCACAGACTTACTCTTCCTTACACAGTCATACTCTTCCTTACGAACAGTCTTACTCTTCCTTACGTACAGTCTTACTCTTCCTTACGCACAGTCTTACTCTTCCTTACGCACAGTCTTACTCTTCTTTACGCACAGTCTTACTCTTCTTTACGCACAGTCTTACTCTTCCTTACAGAGTCATACTCTTCCTTACGCACAGTGTTACTCTCCCTTACACAGTCATACTCTTCCTTATGCACAGTCTTACTCTTCCTTACACAGTCATACTCTTCCTTACGCACAGTCTTACTCTTCCTTACGCACAGTCTTACTCTTCCTTACGCACAGTCTTACTCTTCTTTACGCACAGTCTTACTCTTCTTTACGCACAGTCTTACTCTTCCTTACACAGTCATACTCTTCCTTACGCACAGCCGAAAAATGTTGATTGCTTCTTTCTGATGTTTTTTAAGAGCTCCCTTTTTGTGTTTACTTCTTTGAGAGCTTCCTCATTCTAAATGTGCATAGCAGTACCTGAAGAAGGAATTCAGTTTTCAAAACTGAAACTCTTGAAGACATGATTCTCTATTCTCCTGCTGATTGTACCGTAAGTGTTCTACTGAAGTAATACTTGTGACTTTCTGCACATCACTACGAAAAGTTTTTTTGGGGGGAAGTTGTCATCTATCATTTACTAAGTGTTTCCCTTACTGCATCTGTTGCCAAAATTCAGGACATCAATGGGGAGAACGGGGTAGGACTTGTGAATCAGTTTATCGCTCCACACTGTGGGATTTGCCGGGAAAGAGACCTGAGCGCTTAAGGATAGTTGTTCGATGTGCGAATAGGGAAATCCGACAAGTAATTAATTAATTCATTCCGTCTAGGTCGATCTTTAGCTCTGTAATCTGATATAATCATGTAGTGTGATCGTGCTTCAAGTTGGTAAATTTCGTTCTGCCTAGACATCCAACCTATTTCATTCTTTCGTGTTCAATTATAATCCTTCCTTCCTTCTTTATCCTTTATATGTTGGACGTCTTTAAAGTTCAACTAACAGACTTTATCACCTTTCTCCATTGATCTACGTCTACAGTCTTACAGTCATTTTTGTGGAACACTGCGAAGTTGAGGCCTGTCCATTCTTTAATGTTATCTTCCCATCTTTTTATCTGTCACCTCTCCTTCTTTCTTAGACTTCCCTGCAAGATGGTCTTTGCCAAGCAAATGATTGAGATACGTGGCAAAAACATTTTGTGTTTCTCAACAACAGTCAGAAAATCACAATTTTCTCTTTTTTTTTATTGTTAATTCACTAGAACTCTTATTATCCAAATTCATAAATTAAGAAAATCGTAATGGAGGTTGAGCACAAAAACGCTTCTAATAGATATAGAGTTTAATTTTATTGGGATTCCTTTAACATCGGTATCTACAGTTGCATCAGCTTATACCGATTCATGTGGTATTGGCTGGTATCACACTCGATGTCTGCCCCATTCGCTGCTTCGCAAACATGTATTCAGCTCTGACCAGTCTGCAGTATATCCGCTGTGATCGAGTTATCGCCTGCAGTGATGCGTTCCTGCAGATCTTACAGGGTTGCAGGTAGTGGAGGTACTAACATTGTGACCTTCACCTACCCCTAAAGGTAAAAGTCGTAAACAGGTAGGTCTTGTGATATCGGGGGACACTTGCAGAACACCTGATCATTTTGTCCAGTGGGGCCAACCCACCTGTTTGGCAGGTGCTCGTTGAGAAATTTACAGACACCGAGATTCCAGTGTGGTGGTGGCCTATCTTGCTGGAGAAAGTAGTCACTATCCTCAGTTGCAAGTTCTGGAATCAACCAGCTGGTTAGCAATCAAAGAGTGTCCTTGTTCTCACCCACTCTAAAGCTCTGAACTACATACATTTGTAATATTATTGTCAGTGACCAGAACAGTGAAATATAAATTGGCGGTAACTCTAGCTTTAAGTCATATTTAAAATATTATCTACCGACTGCTAATCCTAAAAGATTATCGGATCGCTGTGAGTAAAAAAAAAAAAAAAGCATTGGTTAAAGCAAAGGTTATATTAACCAGCTATCTGAATTTGTATGACCGGTGTCACGAATCTCGTAAACTGTGCTGACATCGTTCTGTGACGTCAGGAACGAGATTGCAGTGCGAAAGATGAAGGTAAAGTACGAGACTTGAACCGGTGTCTTAGCTCGCGAGTTTTCAACCATATGTGCTCGGCCGCCTAACCAGAAGTGTTCGGAGACTTCTGGGTAGTGTCGCTTCAAGCATCGAAACACATGATGCGAGGCTGCATCCCTATGATCCTTGCTTTGATGGTGCAAATTGTCGTAGGTTGACTTGTCCATCTTTTGATGCTACTCGTCCTTGTTAGTCTTGGTCTGTCTCTGCCTCTTTTACCTTGTATTTTCCCTTCCAAAATTACTTTTATTAGGCTGTTGTCTCTTTTAACATGCCCCAAAAATATTTCATTTGTCTTGTTCCAATTGTATAGGTAGTTCTCTTTTCATTTTTAAATGTTTTAAAATTTCCTCGTTTGTTTTCTTTTCTTTCCATCTAATTCTACCTATTCTTCTATAAATCCACATTTCAAAGGCTTCAATTTTCTGTTCTGTTTTCTTGTCTAATGTCCATGTTTCTGCACCATGTAACGATACAAAGGGGAAAGCTAAAATATACTTGGAGAAGACTGGTGGAAGGTGAGATGAAGAAGGTGTAGAAGACAACGATCTTAGGAGAATGGCGAAACAGGACAGTTTGGAAAGTGTTTGTTGAAAACATATGCAACGGAGGGAGTTGAAAGGAAGTAGAAGACGTAAAGGGAGAACGGGGAGTGCGGAAGGGTAATGGACCGTGAAGACATTCTGAATTCCCTCAGAGACACTGGATGAAAAAAAAACCGACTAAAAATGTGACTCTGCATCCGTAACAATGACGTCACGAATATTAAGTTAGGAGAGGCCGAATATTCTAAACAGGAATGCTGAAAAGATTAGTCAACCATCACCGGTGACGTTATTCGCTACACGTTGAGAGATATACCCAGGAGGAGATCTCAGCATTTGTGGACTGGTCCGAAGTTCAAGGGGATCAGCTTCTGGGGTTCAATCGCACGAAGTTGTTCGATGTGTAATGAAGATGATATATGTCGACGAAACTAAACTGAACCGAATTAAACTAATAGTAAACGAAACCAAATTAAACTAAAACTAAACTAAACCAAATTAAAATAAAACTAAAGTAAACCAAATTAAAATAAAACTAAACTAAATCAAATTAAACTAAAACTAAAGTAAACCAGAGTAAACTAAAACTAAAGTAAACCAAATTAAACTAAAACTAAACTAGACCAAAATGAACTAAAACAAAACTAAACCAAATAAACCTAATACAAAACTAAACCAAATTAAACTTAAACTAAACTAAACCAAATTAAAATAAAACTAAAGTAAACCAAATTAAAATAAAACTAAACTAAATCAAATTAAACTAAAACTAAAGTAAACCAAATTAAAATAAAACTAAAGTAAACCAAATTAAAATAAAACTAAACTAAACCAAATTAAACTAAAACTAAACTAAACCAAATTAAACTAAAATTAAACTAAACCAAATTGAACTAAAACAAAACTAAACCAAATAAACCTAATACAAAACTAAACCAAATTAAACTAAAACTAAACTAAACCAAATTAAACTAAAACTAAACTAAATCAAAATTGAACTAAAACTAAACTAAACCAAATGAAACTAAAGCAAATCCAATTTAAACTACAACTTAACTAAACCAAATTAAAATAAAACTAAACTAAACCAAATTAAACTAAAACTAAACTAAACCAAATTAAACTAACACTAAACTGCCCTGAATTGCAAATTCTCCAGGACTCTGAAACCCTTCCCATAGCTTAACCACGTCTGGCACGCTTAGACATACTCTGGCAGCCAACACAAGTCAATTGTCACACTGCCTCTTTGTTCAAACAAACACACACTAATTAAATAAAAACAATTTATTGTCAATCATTTTTGTTGGTCTATCGCATCATCACCCCCTCCTTCCCGTTCCCTTCACATAAAACACTTGTCAACAATGTGTGCCTTGTTTAAAACACTTGTCAATTGTTTTGAATGTGCGACAAAAAGTGTTAAAACACACACGCATTGTTGACTTGTTGTTGTTGTTACTGCTAGTAGGCAGTAAGGTTTATACTTTGTCAAAAATGATACATTGTGACATCATGCCTTGAAGTTATGTGATGTCATTTCTACGCAGTGCTATGGTGACAAAGAAGCATAGAAACGATTTAAGAACAAAAACTAATTAATTTTTTTTTTAAAAGAGCTCCCGCCACGCCAAGTGGCGTTTAGAGAATATGGTGTTAGTGATAATAAATTTTACAGACCTTCAGCACGGGATTCTTGGGGTAATGTGGTCGGTATTACGCCCGTGCCGCTTTACTTCCCCAGAAAAAAATTCGGTACTCATTTAAGGCTAGGTGAACCTGGAAGCCGTCGGTTGGGATCGAACCCTACCTCTTGTCCTTTGTAGTCCAGTTCACTAACCACTGAGCTATCGCGGCTCCCAACAAACTAATTAATTTAAATAACTATATTAAGCTATGGAGCCGCGATGGCTCAGTAGTTAGTGAACTGGACTACAAAGGACAAGAGGTAGGGTTCGATCCCAACCGACGGCTTCCATGTTCACCCAGCCTTTAATGGGTACCTTATTTTTACAGGGAAAGTGAAGCGCACGGGAGTAATACCGACCACATTACCCCAAAAATCATGTGCCGAAAGTCTGTAAAAGTTATGGTCACTAACACCATATTCTCTATACGTCACTTGGCGTGACGGGGGTACTTTACACATATTAAGCTATAATCTTTAATAGGATTTATAAAAATTACATATTTTTTAATGCAAATAAAAATTCTATAGTAATAATTATTATTTTCCTTGTAATAGAAATGTTTACGGGAACTCCATCATTGAACTAGAAGATCGCAATATACCAAGTCACAGAGGTCCACCGACCCATGAACTCTTAGATTTTATGTTGACGTTATCGTCCTCAGCTTGGGACTTCCGTCTCCAAGATGGCGGATCTAGTCCACGTCCTCTCGATCGCTGCAGAAAATGCACCAGGGTCTGATTAATTTCGGATCTTCATTGCACTTTTCTGCGTTAAAGTCAAAAGGATATGCTTGATACATCTGTGTCGCTAAAGCGAGGTCGTAGGCCGACGACAGTCTGTTTTTGACGAATCAAGTGTTGTGAGTGAGACCTTCCACCGTCTAGACTTGATCTGCGCTTTACGTCACATTGATGCTGTTCATGGCCGTTGTTGAAATTCTTTGACGCAAGTTATTTCCATGTTACACATTAATGTAAGCTACTTCGTCAGCCGCAAATTTGTCTCTTTGGGGAATTTGCTTCGTGTTTTATTCGTCGTAGGCTGCTTACACTTGTGTAATCAGACAGAAATCTAAAGGGATCGAGATTATTTGTTCGGCGACATTGTTGTGTGCTACATCATCGTTATGGTTCCCTAAACCGGCCGTGCGCAAATCTTACGGTCTGCTGTTTGATGTGCGACGGGGAAAATTTGACGTCTGACTGTGTGTCTATATGTTCGGAATTGGAGTCATCAACGATGGCCTAACATCATCAAGTGCTATGACGATCATCATTTTCAAGAGGACGTGACTTACCGGTATATGGGGATAGGCGGCGAGAACAGTTGGAGGCTGTGCATGAAAAGTGTTCCTAGTTGCAGTTTCCTCATATTACAAGTCGCATGTCTGTGTTAGTCACCTCTAGTGACTCGGGCAGATGGTGCTCGTAAACCTGGGAAGGCCGACCATCTAAGGGCAGAACCCCCTACAGAAAAGATCATCTGCTGCATTGCAGGAAGATTGGGGACAATCAAAGGCTAAGGAAAGCAAGCCTGAACAAAATGCTGGCTGAAATCGGATGCACTGGGCCACTGGCGCAGAACACAGTGCAACGTTTTAACAGGTATTCAATCGGAGTGGATCTAACAGGCTTAAACAGACAACTGTCTTCGTGCGAGAGTCTGGAGTCTTACTCTGATTGAGTCCTGATCGCAGACAGAGAGGGAGAGAGAGTGAGAGCGAGAGAGAGAGAGAGAGAGTCCTCAGCTTGCAATAAACTGATGGCAACTGTAACGTTCAATTATTTATAAAGCATACATCTCGTGACAATTTACCCAAAAACTCATACATTCCGGACCGTTTCGGCTGAGTAAAAATTCCTGGCTCAAATTATTTTATAGAAGTAAGGCTGACGATCGGAACGCCTTCACAACTTTGAATCTTACTTGGGGTCACCCACTGAAACGTCTGAGGTCTAAGGACAAATACGGTTGCTCGTGTACAGTAATCTTAAATGAAAAGCATTCGTGTAGTCGTGTGTCCTATTATCTCATATGCATTCATATGTGTGGTTGAGAAAATGCCTTGTGCTGAACATAGAGACAGTATACATTTTGTTATCTTGTGACTGCAACTCAAGGCATTGATTATATCTTATCTTGTGACTTGATTATGTGTTATCTTGTGACTTGATTATGTTATCTTGTGACTTGATTGTGTTATCTTGTGACTTGATTATGTTATCTTGTGACTGAATCTCAAGGCATTGATTATGTTATCTAGTGACTTGATTATGTTATCTTGTGACTTGACTATGCTATCTTGTGACTTGACTATGTTATCTTGTGACTTGACTATGTTATCTTGTGACTGAATCTCAAGGCATTGATACTAAGTCTCGGGGAGTGACGATCTCATTGCCTTAACACTTTCCCTACGTTTCCACGCAACATGCGTCATGCCGATTTCGGTCATTAACGTTTAGCCGCACAGTGCGCAACTCTCAATTTTATTAGTATAAACTGTCATCAAATCATATTCTTTATATGTGTCTTTTATCATCTTGGTATTGATGACATATAATTCTCTATTTAATTATCTAAAAATTTATATATTACGGGTTAAATAGATATAAACATGTAGATTAATATTTTTTTGTTTAAAATATGAACAATTCTCTGAAATCTCTGCCCCTAAATTGATAAACACCTTCCGTACTGAAAGAGTTAAACATTTGGCCTTCTCAAGGTGAGTATTACACAACAGGCCCTTTTTTGGAATCCCCAGGGGAAAAGACAAAGAGGAAGACCAAGGAATTCTTGGAGAAGACAGATCGAAGAAGAGATGAAGATGATGGGGAAGACATGGAATGATCTTAAAAGAATTACAAAAAACAGAACGACATGGAAAGTGTTTGTTGAAGACCTATGCTCCACTGGGAGCTAAAAGGTAGATATCTTCTCAAGGTCAAATGTCTGATGACGTAGTGAAGATCACGCAATGAGCAGGCAAGTGGTGACTGATGATGGACACTGCAAACTTTGTCTTGACTACAGTAGCCTGGATATTAATTACTAACATGTGATGAGTTCATCGGTGCTATATAGAACCAATTCTGACCTATGGAAGCGAATCATGGACAGTAGACAAACAAATGAAAAGACGATTAGAGGCCACAGAGATGGAATTTCTCAGAAGAATGTTGAAAGTTCCCTGGACAGCTAAAAAAGACCAATGAGGAAGTTCTCAAAGAGGCCAACACAAAAAGGGAGCTCCTAAAAAACATCAGAAAGAAACAATCAACATTTTTCGGGCACATCATGAGAAGAGGAAAGTTGGAATACTTGGTTACAACTGGCAAAATAAAAGGAAAGAGAGATCGCGGACGACAGAGAGAGAAAATACTGGATAGCTTGGTGTCATGGCATGGAAAACAGCCAACAACAGAACTGATATGATGTACTGTAGATAAAAGATTGTGGAGGGACATGATCACCTACGCCAACCGGTATGGCACATGATGATGATGATGATATGAGGGATGTGTACACAACCAAATGCAATAACATTAGTTATAACAACTTTATTGCTCATTTCACAATATTTTAATGTATGTTTAATTTACAGACGATATACGGTCTTCACCGTTCCTTCTGTTTCTTCAAGCTTCCTAGAACACATTATCTGTGATGGTGCGTTCGTCTTCCTTCATCTCCTCTCATCATTAGGTCGCATGTCCTTTGCTGAACGTTTAATTCACCACAGCCCGTCTGGAAAAAAATCTCTCTTTCTAGCTAGGTTACCCACTTCTTCTGTTGTCATGTTCTCTTCGATGTCTTGAAGCCACCTTCTTCTTGGTCTGCCCCAGTCTCGTCTTCCTGAACCATGCCTCCTATTATTCTTTCTATCTCGCTTTGTTTTTGCCGCGGCCAATGTATTTTCATTTCCTCTGTAGAATGGTGTTTATAGGCCAGTTCTTGTCAATGTTTAAGCCTTTTAATATGTCGTACTTGTTCTCACTCATTATCCAATGTATCGGAATGATTTTTCTTTATCACTTTATTTCGAATAAATCGATTTTTTTTCTTTGCTGTTTGCTTAATTGTCCCTCATTCACAACCATATGCTACTATCGGGAAGATACAAACCCGCAGTAGTTTTAATGTTACTGCCCTCATGGTATTGTGCCACATGTTCTTCATGACATTTATATTTTTATGTTGCAACTATTAATCTTCTTTTGATTTCTTTCTGACAGACTCCATTGTTAGTTACTACAGATCGCAGATTGTCAGAGTTTGTTACATTTTCAAGTTCTTCACTGTTGATGTTGATTTCGGGTTGACTTTTTATTTTGTCAATGGACACGATATGATATCAATGGACACGATATGATATCATTGGACACGAAATGATATCAATGGACATGATATGATATCAATGGACACGATATGATATCAATGGACATGATATGATATCAATGGACATGATATGATATCATTGGACATGAAATGATATCAATGGACATGATATGATATCAATGGACACGATATGATATCAATGGACACGATATGATATCAATGGACACGATATGATATCAATGGACATGATATTATATCAATGGACACGATATGATATCAATGGACACGATATGATATCAATGGACACGATATGATATCAATGGACATGATATGATATCAATGGACACGATATGATATCAATGGACACGATATGATATCAATGGACACGATATGATATCAATGGACACGATATGATATCAATGGACATGATATGATATCATTGGACACGATATGATATCAATGGACACGATATGATATCAATGGACATGATATGATATCAATGGACACGATATGATATCAATGTACACGATATGATATCAATGGACACGATATGATATAAATGGACACGATATGATATCAATGGACACGATATGATATCAATGGACATGATATGATATCAATAGACACGATATGATATCAATGGACACGATATGATATCAATGGATACGATATGATATCAATGGACACGATATGATATCAATGGATACGATATGATATCAATGGCCACGATATGATATCAATGGACATGATATGATATCAATGGACACGATATGATATCAATGGACATGATATGATATCAATGGACATGATATGACATCAATAGACATGATATGATATCAATGGACATGATATGATATCAATGGACATGATATGATATCAATAGACATGATATGATATCAATGGACACGATATGATATCAATGGACATGATGTGATATCAATGGGCATGATATTATATCAATGGACACGATATGATATCAATGGACATGATGTGGGCCACGGTAGCCTTGTTAGGAAACCACCCTACTGGGCTACCGACGTTCGGACAACCCGTGTTCGATTCCCGCTGGAAGCAGTGTGTGAGTTGTACTCGTGGTTGGAAAAAAAAATACCCCAGTGGTCGACCGAGCCGCTGGCAGAAATTGGTACCAGGGTTTTACTCTGGGAAGGTGAGGTATGCCGTTTCGCATCGTGAGTTTCGATGATTGTAGCGGAAATATACAGAAGTCTCCGAACACTTCTGGATAGGCGGCCTAGCACACATGGGTGAAGACTCGCGTGCTAAGACGCTGATACACGTCTTGTACTTTACCTTTCATGTAATTGATTTGAAAAGACGCACATTTTAAAGTCTTTTTCAATTATTTTTACAATTTTAATTTAATTTAATTTAATTTGTGTGTGTGTGTGTGGGGGGGGGGGGAGGGAGGGAAAAGGTCTGTTTCAGTTAAGTTCAGAGAAATAAGTGGATAGAGCACAGCAGTTGTTTGCAAGTGTTTCTAAATAAACGTGGACGAGAAGCGATCCCTGAGCCGACGCATTTTCGTGGCAAATGTCAAACAAATGAGATACAATTTTGCGCTGACGGAAATGAATGTTTTCATTGAGTCATAATTTAATGATAAAGGTTCTTATCTGGTGCCACCTTCGCCTGCAAGACTTTGGGCAGTTAAACGACGGTTTGTATGAACACATGAGAAAGTCTGTTGATATGGTCGTCGTCTGTTGGCATGGTCGTCGTTTGTTGGCATGGTCGTCGTTTGTTGACTTGGTCGTCGTTTGTTAACAAGGTCGTCGTTTGCTGACATGGTCGTCGTTTGTTGACAGGGTCGTCGTTTGTTGACTTGGTGGTTGTTTGTTGACATGGTCGTCGTTTTTTGACATGATCGTCGTTTGTTGACAGGGTCGACGTTTGTGGACAGGACCGTCGTTTGTTGACAGGGTTTTCATTTTTTGACATGGTCATCGTTTGTTGACATGGTCGTCGTTTGTTGACATGGTCGTCGTTTGTTGACATGGTCGTCGTTTGCTGACAAGGTCGTCTTTTGTTGACAACGTCGTCGTTTGTTGACAAGATCGTCGTTTCTTTACATGATCGTCGTTTGTTGACATGGTCGTCGTTTGTTGACAAGGTCGTCGTTTGTTGACAAGGTCGTCATTTGTTGACATGGTCGTCGTTTGTTGACAAGGTCGTCGTTTGTTGACATGGTCGTCGTTTGTTGGCAGGGTCGTCGTTTGTTGACATTGTCGTCGTTTGTTGACATGGTCATCGTTTGTTGACATGGTCATCGTTTGTTGACATGGTCGTCGTTTGTTGACATGGTCATCGTTTGTTGACATGGTCGTCGTTTGTTGACATGGTCATCGTTTGTTGACAAGGTCGTCGTTTGTTGACATGGTCGTCGTTTGTTGACATGGTCATCGTTTGTTGACAAGGTCGTCGTTTGTTGACATGGTCGTCGTTTGTTGACAAGGTCGTCGTTTGTTGACATGGTCGTCGTTTGTTGACATGGTCGTCGTTTGTTGACAAGGTCGTCGTTTGTTGACATGGTCGTCGTTTGTTGACATGGTCGTCGTTTGTTGACATGGTCGTCGTTTGTTGACAGGGTCGTCGTTTGTTGACATGGTCGTCGTTTGTTGACATGGTCGTCGTTTTTTGACATGGTCGTCGTTTCTTAACAGGGTCGTCGTTTGTTGATATGGTCGTCGTTTGTTGACATGGTCGTCGTTTGTTGACAGGGTCGTCGTTTGTTGACAGGGTCGTCGTTTGTTGACAGGGTCGTCGTTTGTTGACATGGTCGTCGTTTGTTGACTTGGTGGTTGTTTGTTGACATGGTCGTCGTTTGTTGACATGGTCGTCGTTTGTTGACATGGTCGTCGTTTGTTGACATGGTCGTCGTTTGTTGACATGGTCGTCGTTTGTTGACATGGTCGTCGTTTGTTGACAGGGTCGTCGTTTGTTGACATGGTCGTCGTTTGTTGACAGGGTCGTCGTTTGTTGACAGGGTCGTCGTTTGTTGACATGGTCGTCGTTTGTTGACATGGTCGTCGTTTGTTGACATGGTCGTCGTTTGTTGACAGGGTCGTCGTTTGTTGACATGGTCGTCGTTTGTTGACATGGTCGTCGTTTGTTGACAGGGTCGTCGTTTGTTGACATGGTCGTCGTTTGTTGACTTGGTGGTTGTTTGTTGACATGGTCGTCGTTTGTTGACATGGTCGTCGTTTGTTGACATGGTCGTCGTTTGTTGACATGGTCGTCGTTTTTTGACATGATCGTCGTTTGTTGACAGGGTCGACGTTTGTGGACAGGACCGTCGTTTGTTGACAGGGTTTTCATTTTTTGACATGGTCATCGTTTGTTGACATGGTCGTCGTTTGTTGACATGGTCGTCGTTTGTTGATTTGGTCGTCGTTTGTTGACAGGGTCGTCGTTTGTTGACAAGGTCGTCTTTTGTTGACAACGTCGTCGTTTGTTGACAAGATCGTCGTTTCTTTACATGATCGTTGTTTGTTGACATGGTCGTCGTTTGTTGACAAGGTCGTCGTTTGTTGACAAGGTCGTCATTTGTTGACATGGTCGTCGTTTGTTGACATGGTCGTCATTTGTTGACATGGTCGTCGTTTGTTGACAAGGTCGTCGTTTGTTGACATGGTCGTCGTTTGTTGACAGGGTCGTCGTTTGTTGACATGGTCGTCGTTTGTTGACAGGGTCGTCGTTTGTTGACATGGTCGTCGTTTGTTGACATGGTCGTCGTTTGTTGACATGGTCGTCGTTTGTTGACATGGTCGTCGTTTGTTGACATGGTCGTCGTTTGTTGACATGGTCGTCGTTTGTTGCCAGGGTCGTCGTTTGTTGACATGGTCGTCGTTTGTTGACAGGGTCGTCGTTTGTTGACAGGGTCGTCGTTTGTTGACATGGTCGTCGTTTGTTGACATGGTCGTCGTTTGTTGACAGGGTCGTCGTTTGTTGACAGGGTCGTCGTCAGTTGATGTGGAAGGTCTTCGAGGCTTGAGATCTTCACCTAGCGACGTCCTCCATTCTAATCCAATAAACAGAACAATCACAGTCTGCAAGATGTTAGCCACCTCCCTGTAGTTTCTTGAGATTAATCAGTCTCGCAAATCAAATTAGAGTCTAATACAGAGGGAAGGCAAACCGAGATCCATGAATCCCATGCTGAAATCGAATGCACTTAGCCACTAGGCATACAATATTTCGGCTTATTGTAAATGACCCAATATATACACACCCATTTAACATTTTTTCTCAAGATTGACTATAAAATGGAATTGTCAATTAGAGAATACAAAATAAAATAAAGAAAAACTGAGTATTGCCGGAGTTTGTCGACAAGAAAACAGCCCGACAGAATTGAACACAGCCCGCGTCTATCGTTAAGGAAAGAGCCCGACAGAATTGAGCACAGCCCGTGTCTATCGTTAAGGAAAGAGCTCGACAGAATTGAACACAGCCCGCGTCTATCGTTAAGGAAAGAGCTCGACAGAATTAAGCACAGCCCGTGTCTATCGTTAAGGAAAGAGCCTGACAGAATTGAACACAGCCCGTGTCTATCTTTAAGGAAAGAGCCTGACAGAATTGAACACAGCCTGTGTCTATCGTTAAGGAAAGAGCTCGACAGAATTAAGCACAGCCCGCGTCTATCGTTAAGGAAAGAGCCTGACAGAATTGAACACATCCAGCGTCTATCGTTAAGGAAAGAGCCTGACAGAATTGAACACAGCCCGCGTCTATCGTTATGGAAAGAACCTGACAGAATTGAACACAGCCCGCCTCTATCGTTAAGGAAAGAGCCTGACAGAATTAAGCACAGCCCGTGTCTATCGTCAAGGAAAGAGCCTGACAGAATTAAGCACAGCCCGTGTCTATCGTCAAGGAAAGAGCCTGACAGAATTAAGCACAGCCCGCGTCTATCGTTAAGGAAAGAGCCTGACAGAAACAGAACTGAACACAGCCCGCGTCTATCGTTAAGGAAAGAGCCTGACAGAATTGAACAGAGCCCGTGTCAATCGTTATGGAAAGAGCCTGACAGAATTGAACAGAGCCCGTGTCTATCGTTATGGAAAGAGCCTGATAGAATTGAACACAGCCCGTGTCTATCGTTATGGAAAGAGCCTGACAGAATTGAACACAGCCCGTGTCTATCGTTAAGGAAAGAGCCTGACAGAATTGAACACAGCCCGTGTCTATCGTTATGGAAAGAGCCTGACAGAATTGAACACAGCCCGTGTCTATCGTTAAGGAAAGAGCCTGACAGAATTGAACAGAGCCCGTGTCTATCGTTATGGAAAGAGCCTGACAGAATTGAACACATCCCGCGTCTATCGTTAAGGAAAGAGCCCAACAGAATTGAACACAGCCCGCGTCTATCGTTAAGGAAAGAGCCCAACAGAATTGAACACAGCCCGCGTCTATCGTTAAGGAAAGAGCCCAACAGAATTGAACACAGCCCGCGTCTATCGTTAAGGAAAGAGCCCAACAGAATTGAACACAGCCCGCGTCTATCGTTAAGGAAAGAGCCTGACAGAATTAAGCACAGCCCGTGTCTATCGTTAAGGAAAGAGCCCAACAGAATTGAACACAGCCCGTGTCTATCGTTAAGGAAAGAGCCCAACAGAATTGAACACAGCCCGCGTCTATCGTTAAGGAAAGAGCCCGACAGAATTGAACACAGCCCGCGTCTATCGTTAAGGAAAGAGCCCAACAGAATTGAACACAGCCCGCGTCTATCGTTAAGGAAAGAGCCTGACAGAATTGAACACAGCCCGCGTCTATCGTTAAGGAAAGAGCCCAACAGAATTGAACACAGCCCGTTACTATCGTTAAGGAAAGAGCCCAACAGAATTGAACACAGCCCGCGTCTATCGTTAAGGAAAGAGCCCAACAGAATTGAACACAGCCCGCGTCTATCGTTAAGGAAAGAGCCCAACAGAATTGAACACAGCTCGCGTCTATCGTTAAGGAAAGAGCCCAACAGAATTGAACACAGCCCGCGTCTATCGTTAAGGAAAGAGCCTGACAGAATTAAGCACAGCCCGTGTCTATCGTTAAGGAAAGAGCCCGACAGAATTAAGCACAGCCCGTGTCTATCGTTCAGGAAAGATCCCGAGAAAATTGAACACAGCCCGCGTCTATCCTTAAGGAAAGAGCCTGACAGAATTGAACACAGCCCGCGTCTATCGTTCCGGAAAGAACCCGAGAGAATTGAACACAGCCCGTGTCTATCCTTAAGGAAAGAGCCTGACAGAATTGAACACAGCCCACATCTATTGTTCAGGAAAGAACCCGAGAGAATTGAACACAGCCCGTGTCTATCCTTAAGGAAAGAGCCTGACAGAATTGAACACAGCCCGCGTCTATCGTTCAGGAAAGAACCCGAGAGAATTGAACACAGCCCGTGTCTATCCTTAAGGAAAGAGCCTGACAGAATTGAACACAGCCCTCGTCTATAGTGAAGGAAAGAGCATGACAGAATTGAACACAGCCCGTGTCTATCCTTAAGGAAAGAGCCTGACAGAATTGAACACAGCCCACATCTATTGTTCAGGAAAGAACCCGAGAGAATTGAACACAGCCCGTGTCTATCCTTAAGGAAAGAGCCTGACAGAATTGAACACAGCCCACATCTATTGTTCAGGAAAGAACCCGAGAGAATTGAACACAGCCCGTGTCTATCCTTAAGGAAAGAGCCTGACAGAATTGAACACAGCCCGCGTCTATCGTTCAGGAAAGAATCCGAGAGAATTGAACACAGCCCGTGTCTATCCTTAAGGAAAGAGCCTGACAGAATTGAACACAGCCCACATCTATTGTTCAGGAAAGAACCCGAGAGAATTGAACACAGCCCGTGTCTATCCTTAAGGAAAGAGCCTGACAGAATTGAACACAGCCCGCGTCTATCGTTCAGGAAAGAACCCGAGAGAATTGAACACAGCCCGTGTCTATCCTTAAGGAAAGAGCCTGACAGAATTGAACACAGCCCTCGTCTATAGTGAAGGAAAGAGCATGACAGAATTAAGCACAGCCCGTGTCTATCGTTAAGGAAAGAGCCCGACAGAATTGAGCACAGCCCGTGTCTATCGTTAAGGAAAGAGCCCAAAAGAATTGAACACAGCCCGCGTCTATCGTTAAGGAAAGAGCCCAACAGAATTGAACACAGCCCGCGTCTATCGTTAAGGAAAGAGCCTGACAGAATTGAACACAGCCCGCGTCTATCGTTAAGGAAAGAGCCCAAAAGAATTGAACACAGCCCGTTACTATCGTTAAGGAAAGAGCCCAACAGAATTGAACACAGCCCGCGTCTATCGTTAAGGAAAGAGCCCAACAGAATTGAACACAGCCCGCGTCTATCGTTAAGGAAAGAGCCCAACAGAATTGAACACAGCCCGCGTCTATCGTTAAGGAAAGAGCTCGACAGAATTAAGCACAGCCCGTGTCTATCGTTAAGGAAAGAGCCTGACAGAATTGAACACAGCCCGTGTCTATCTTTAAGGAAAGAGCCTGACAGAATTGAACACAGCCTGTGTCTATCGTTAAGGAAAGAGCTCGACAGAATTAAGCACAGCCAGCGTCTATCGTTAAGGAAAGAGCCTGACAGAATTGAACACAGCAAGTGTCTATCGTTAAGGAAAGAGCCCAACAGAATTGAACACAGCCCGCGTCTATCGTTATGGAAAGAACCTGACAGAATTGAACACAGCCCGCCTCTATCGTTAAGGAAAGAGCCTGACAGAATTAAGCACAGCCCGTGTCTATCCTCAAGGAAAGAGCCTGACAGAATTAAGCACAGCCCGTGTCTATCGTCAAGGAAAGAGCCTGACAGAATTAAGCACAGCCCGCGTCTATCGTTAAGGAAAGAGCCTGACAGAAACAGAACTGAACACAGCCCGCGTCTATCGTTAAGGAAAGAGCCTGACAGAAACAGAACTGAACACAGCCCGCGTCTATCGTTAAGGAAAGAGCCTGACAGAATTGAACAGAGCCCGTGTCTATCGTTATGGAAAGAGCCTGACAGAATTGAACACAGCCCGTGTCTATCGTTATGGAAAGAGCCTGACAGAATTGAACAGAGCCCGTGTCTATCGTTAAGGAAAGAGCCTGACAGAATTGAACAGAGCCCGTGTCTATCGTTATGGAAAGAGCCTGACAGAATTGAACACATCCCGCGTCTATCGTTAAGGAAAGAGCCCAACAGAATTGAACACAGCCCGCGTCTATCGTTAAGGAAAGAGCCCAACAGAATTGAACACAGCCCGCGTCTATCGTTAAGGAAAGAGCCTGACAGAATTGAACACAGCCCGTGTCTATCGTTAAGGAAAGAGCCCAACAGAATTGAACAAAGCCCGCGTCTATCGTTAAGGAAAGAGCCCAACAGAATTGAACACAGCCCGCGTCTATCGTTAAGGAAAGAGCCCAACAGAATTGAACACAGCCCGCGTTTATCGTTAAGGAAAGAGCCCAACAGAATTGAACACAGCCCGCGTCTATCGTTAAGGAAAGAGCCCAACAGAATTGAACACAGCCCGCGTCTATCGTTAAGGAAAGAGCCTGACAGAATTAAGCACAGCCCGTGTCTATCGTTAAGGAAAGAGCCCAACAGAATTGAACACAGCCCGTGTCTATCGTTAAGGAAAGAGCCCAACAGAATTGAACACAGCCCGCGTCTATCGTTAAGGAAAGAGCCCGACAGAATTGAACACAGCCCGCGTCTATCGTTAAGGAAAGAGCCCAACAGAATTGAACACAGCCCGCGTCTATCGTTAAGGAAAGAGCCTGACAGAATTGAACACAGCCCGCGTCTATCGTTAAGGAAAGAGCCCAACAGAATTGAACACAGCCCGTTACTATCGTTAAGGAAAGAGCCCAACAGAATTGAACACAGCCCGCGTCTATCGTTAAGGAAAGAGCCCAACAGAATTGAACACAGCCCGCGTCTATCGTTAAGGAAAGAGCCCAACAGAATTGAACACAGCTCGCGTCTATCGTTAAGGAAAGAGCCCAACAGAATTGAACACAGCCCGCGTCTATCGTTAAGGAAAGAGCCCAACAGAATTGAACACAGCCCGCGTCTATCGTTAAGGAAAGAGCCTGACAGAATTAAGCACAGCCCGTGTCTATCGTTAAGGAAAGAGCCCGACAGAATTAAGCACAGCCCGTGTCTATCGTTCAGGAAAGATCCCGAGAAAATTGAACACAGCCCGCGTCTATCCTTAAGGAAAGAGCCTGACAGAATTGAACACAGCCCGCGTCTATCGTTCCGGAAAGAACCCGAGAGAATTGAACACAGCCCGTGTCTATCCTTAAGGAAAGAGCCTGACAGAATTGAACACAGCCCACATCTATCGTTCAGGAAAGAACCCGAGAGAATTGAACACAGCCCGTGTCTATCCTTAAGGAAAGAGCCTGACAGAATTGAACACAGCCCTCGTCTATAGTGAAGGAAAGAGCATGACAGAATTAAGCACAGCCCGTGTCTATCGTTAAGGAAAGAGCCCGATAGAATTGAGCACAGCCCGTGTCTATCGTTAAGGAAAGAGCCCAAAAGAATTGAACACAGCCCGCGTCTATCGTTAAGGAAAGAGCCCAACAGAATTGAACACAGCCCGCGTCTATCGTTAAGGAAAGAGCCTGACAGAATTAAGCACAGCCCGTGTCTATCGTTAAGGAAAGAGCCCAACAGAATTGAACACAGCCCGTGTCTATCGTTAAGGAAAGAGCCCAACAGAATTGAACACAGCCCGCGTCTATCGTTAAGGAAAGAGCCCAACAGAATTGAACACAGCCCGCGTCTATCGTTAAGGAAAGAGCCCAACAGAATTGAACACAGCCCGTGTCTATCGTTAAGGAAAGAGCCCAACAGAATTGAACACAGCCCGCGTGTATCGTTAAGGAAAGAGCCTGACAGAATTGAACACAGCCCGCGTCTATCGTTAAGGAACGAGCCCGACAGAATTGAACACAGCCCGCGTCTATCGTTAAGGAAAGAGCCTGACAGAATTGAACACAGCCCGCGTCTATCGTTAAGGAAAGAGCCCAACAGAATTGAACACAGCCCGAGTCTATCGTTAAGGAAAGAGCCCAACAGAATTGAACACAGCCCGCGTCTATCGTTAAGGAAAGAGCCCAACAGAATTGAACACAGCCCGCGTCTATCGTTAAGGAAAGAGGTTGACAGAATTAAGCACAGCCCGTGTCTATCGTTAAGGAAAGAGCCCGACAGAATTGAACACAGCCAGCGTCTATCGTCAAGTAAAGAGCCCGACAGAATTGAACACAGAACGTGTCTATCGTCAAGTAAAGAGCCCGACAGAATTGAACACAGCCAGTGTCTATCGTCAAGTAAAGAGCCCGACAGAATTGAACACAGCCAGTGTCTATCGTCAAGTAAAGAGCCCGACAGAATTGAACACAGCCAGTGTCTATCGTCAAGTAAAGAGCCCGACAGAATTGAACACAGCCCGCGTCTATCGTCAAGTAAAGAGCCCGACAGAATTGAACACAGCCCGTGTCTATCGTCAAGTAAAGAGCCCGACAGAATTGAACACAGCCCGCGTCTATCGTCAAGTAAAGAGCCCGACAGAATTGAACACAGCCCGCGTCTATCGTCAAGTAAAGAGCCCGACAGAATTGAACACAGCCCGCGTCTATCGTCAAGTAAAGAGCCCGACAGAATTGAACACAGCCAGTGTCTATCGTCAAGTAAAGAGCCCGACAGAATTGAACACAGCCCGCGTCTATCGTCAAGTAATGAGCCCGACAGAATTGAACACAGCCCGCGTCTATCGTCAAGTAAAGAGCTCGACAGAATTGAACACAGCCCGCGTCTATCGTCAAGTAAAGAGCCCGACAGAACTGCAGCTCTCGTCGATGTATTTAGACCGTTTAGTCATTATCGATGCGTACACCAATGCCTCTCATGATCGCATAAAGCCGGAGACAGGATAAACTCGACCTCGGCCATTCGACACAAAGGTACTGGGTTTGAATCCCACCACAAGTGGTGTTGTGTCTTTGACTTTGTTTCTGATTGAATCTACCCACGCTGTAAAAGGATGTGTCGGCCTGAATTGAGCAGAGAATGCGACTTGTTGTCAACGAGCGAGATATCTCATCCACGTACATTCAACGGATAAACGCCAAAGAAGGGGAAGAGGAAGGAGAAGAAAAGAAGAAAAAAGCAGAAGAGGAGAAGGAAGAAAAAGACAAAATGAAGCCAGACTACCCCACATGGACATCACGACGCGCAGACTCTGTATAATCGGTGAAAGACCTTGAAGCGTTTTCAAAAGATCGTTTAATAAAAGAGAGAAAGCGAGAAATGGAGAGAGAGAGGGGGGAGGAGAGAGGGAGAGAGAGAAAGAGAGGAGTGAGGAGAGAGGGAGAGAGAGATTGGTATAGATAGGGAGAAAGAGAGGGAGAGAAAGATGGAGAGAGAGAGAAGAGAGAGAGGGGGAGAGAGGGAGAGAGAGAAAGAGAGGAGTGAGGAGAGAGGGAGAGAGAGAAAGAGAGGAGTGAGAAGAGAGGGAGAGAGAGAAAGAGAGGAGTGAGGAGAGAGGAGAGATAGAAAGAGAGGAGTGAGGAGAGAGGGAGAGAGAGAAAGAGAGGAGTGAGGAGAGAGGGAGAGAGAGATTGGTAGAGAGAGGGAGAGAGAGAGGGAGAGAGAGAGGGAGAGAGAGAAAGAGAGGAGTGAGGAGAGAGGGAAAGAGAGGAGTGAGGAGAGAGGGAGAGAGAGATTGGTAGAGAGAGGGAGAGAGAGAAGGAGAGAGAGAGGGAGAGAGAGAAAGAGAGGAGTGAGGAGAGAGGGTGAAAGAGAAAGAGAAAGAGAGGAGTGAGAAGAGAGAGAAAGAGAGGAGTGAGGAGAGAGGGAGAGAGAGATTGGTAGAGAGAGGGAGAGAGAGGGAGAGAGAGGGAGAGAGAGGAAGAGAAAGATGGAGAGAGAGAAGAGAGAGAGGGAGAGAGAGGGAGAGAGAGAGGGAGAGAGAGAGGAGAAAAAAGAGAGAAGAAAAGAGAGAGAGGGAAAGAGAGGGAGAGGAAGAGGGAGAGAGAGAGTAAGAGAGGGAGAATGAGATGTTGAGAGGAGGAGATAGAGGGAGAGAGTAAGGTGGGAATGAAAGAGAGAGGAGAGAGAGATGGTGGGAGAGAGGGGGAGAGAGATAGAGAGAGTGAGAGGGATAGGGAGAGAAAGAGGGAAAGGGAGAGAGAGTGAGAGAGAGGGGGAGAGAGATAGAGGATAGATAGAGGAGAGAGAGGGAGAGAGAGAGAGAGATGGGGGAGAGATGGAGCGAGAGTGAGAGGGAGAAAGAGAGATAGAGAAAGCGGGTGGCCGAATAGAAAAAAAAACATGTCTCTTTTCTTGTAAGTTGAGCACGAGTTGGAACCACAGTGAGATCAATCACAAGTTTGGTATTGCCGGCTCAACGGTTTTAAAAACTTCAACTAGAACACCTCGTGACGACTGTACTGCGCATGCAGTCCCTATTCTCCAGTCTAATATAAAACCATGATCACACCTCAGAAACAAGATAAAATGCTGCAGGGTCAGTTGCATGTAACTTGTATTATATGACATGTTAATCATGGTAGATTGGTTATTATTGGTTATTGGTTATGGAAGGCCTCGGTATCACAGCAAACGAATTAAAATCCATAATTGCTCAACCGCCCGTGCCAGTGGAATCATCCGAATTACTAACTCATCTCCCAAACAAAGAAAGGTAACTGTAGTCCCCATCGTAGCAGTCTCAGCACACGCCAAAAGACATAAGGCGAAACCACGCAGAAAGTGAACACAGCCAACTGTTCCCTGTCATACGATGTCATCATTCATCGTAAACAAGCGGGTTATCGAAGCAAGATCAAAACGGATGAGACACACAGCTCACGGTGTGCACAGAGCACTTAACTCAGTAGCTCCTGCAACAAGCCGGACTTGGAATATGAGGAAACTGCAAGAAGGAACACTTTTTAATGTTATATCATGGTAGATATTTTAATTAATGACAATTAAGCCCAGCATTGTCTCGGTTCCTGGTCTTTTTAAGTTTCAACTGCGACGCAATAGCTAATGCGTTCAACTTGAATACTCGACAAACGTTTTAATGTTCGTCTTTGCAAGGACAGGACTACACACTCTAATCCCCCTTCTTTGAGGTCAGTGATAACTGATGAAACATAGGCCACTCCCCATGGGATATCAGCAGTGTGTTTTTGAGTGTCACACTTGAGCTCATCACTACAGCGGCTTTACTTTTAAGATGCGGGATATAACTAACTATCAAGAAATTAATTCAGCACAGATGGAAGATATTACACTAAGATAATGGTCCGACAAGGATATATATTAGAGCCAAGCATAGAACAAATGTGGACACGGACAGAATATATAGCACAAAACAAATAAGGTTATATCATGGAGCAAGGCATAACACAAATGTGGGCACGGATAGAATATATAGCACACAAGAAATAAGGTTATATCATGGAGCAAGGCATAAAACAAATGTGGGCACGGATAGAATATATAGCACACAAGAAATAAGGTTATATCATGGAGCAAGGCATACAACAAATGTGGGCACGGATAGAATATATAGCACACAAGAAATAAGGTTATATCATGGAGCAAGGCATACAACAAATGTGGGCACGGATAGAATATATAGCACACAAGAAATAAGGTTATATCATGGAGCAAGGCATACAACAAATGTGGGCACGGATAGAATATATAGCACACAAGAAATAACCTGACTTGAATACATTTTTGAGTTTTTATTTATTATGATGTGAGTATTGTCATGTTTGGCACTAAGGAAATAGTAAGATATCGCAATATCTCGGAGCCAAGCATGAAGAAATTATGATGTGAGTATTGTCATGTTTGGCACTAAAGAAATTGTAAGATATCGCAATATCTCGGAGGCAAGCATTACAAGATGTTCATGTAAAAGTTTTTTCTCAATGCATAATGAAGACAATTTTAGAAAGACAAAAAAAAAAGAAAAAAAAAAAGAAAAGAAATAATAATTTTAAAAAACACGATACACTGAGATGTGCAATAGATACATCACTTCAATGAAAGAATGTCGTATGTTTCATGTTCCCATAGAGGAAAGCTACTTAATGAAATACTAAGAGTTAAATTATGATGAAACAAAACCATAATCAACAAAATAGTTATGGAGGGCATTAACGGCGCGCAAACACATGGATATCACACACGTACTTACAATATAGTTCAGGTGCAATGGCACGCAGGTCTGTTCAGCTAACACAATCCAGCACAGCGGTGTGTGCTCACACCACGCCGAGCACACATGCACGGAAAATTACACTCTTCAAGCACACACTGCATGCCAGCATGGAATTCTGTGTCTCGAAGCAGCTACGCCAAGCTAGGTGTGGGAGACGTTCAGTGTATCACAGCTAGGCTTCTATGTGTCTGTAAGATCGGATCTTAGCGCCAACCTTTCATACAATCGATTACGCTAGCTCGATGAAAGACCCGGGCATAAATTCGGTAGCTAAATTCTATTTTCCTTGCATAATTAAATCTTTGACCTTTTCTGTTGAAAGGCTGACATATCGAAATACAACTTCTATATTTTTTTTATTGAAAATAAGATTCTATTTAAAGAGCTATTTTTTTTTTTTTTTGCTTTTTCAACTACGAACAAATTGATGTAAATTAACAGTCGTCTGATAAAGCACAAACCATTTCAGTGTAGCGAAATTGTTGAATATAAACGTTTGTTTAATAGTCGGTGTTCAATCATTGATACTAGCTTCCGTGCGCTTGTTGTACGGGCTAGTTGCAGCGGCGTATCGTAAATAGGGCCTGAAATTTGGTTGCCCCAAGCGAAAAAAATTCAGAGGTCACAATTTTATTTAAAAGGGAAAAAGGCAGTAAGGAAGATGCAAATCTGACCTTGCCCCGGGCGCAGGCACTAGATAAGTGGCTGCAAAACAAACGATCCCGACGGAAGTATCAGTGATCCATAGCTGATCGAGACCTCGTCTTCAAATGGGACTCCCTTTATAATTATATCAATACAGACTGGCAAACTAAGATCGATGGGTGGCGCCGTAGACCCTCTAATAGTCGTATCTGTTGACATAGAATACCCCACATTGCGTTACCTACAGAATGGACACTCATCATTCATCCTGAGGCTTAGAAAAGGGCAAAACTATTAGGGACACACCAATGTTCTAAATTATTTCTAGCTACCGGTATGTGACGCTGAGCTTAGGGAGTCACATAAACGATAAAATATAACCAACCAGGAAACTAACAACAAATGTTTCAAGATATATGGCCTATGGTGTCTTGATAGCAGTTTGTAGCAAGCAAGGTCTTTGCGCCGAAATGTCGTATAAGTTTGTATAGTCCAGTGGTTACATGAAGCTTTAATCGTACCGTGTTTTTCATATATTAAAAAAAAAAATTCTCCTCACAATTAACTTCACTGCAATTTTGCATTGTGATGCTTGTATGTACATCTCTTTGCCATGACCCTCTGGTAGCAAGCAATCATGATTTGTCAATCGTTTAGTAAAAATGTGAGTGTCTTACGCTGGATACTGTTTTACCGAGCAGCTTCTCTTGTGGCTGAATCTAACAATATTGGAGAGACAGATTCAACCGAAGAGTGAACTAGAAGCATTTGTGGTGCCGGGCCTCATCTCCTTTCTCCTGCGCATTTTGTCTTTCGATTTTGACATCGATGATTCCTCGAATATTGCTGTGTCGTTTTTTGTTTGTTTTCTGTGTAGCACATGCATCCAAATAACCAATCAGAAACCAACAAAGTACCATACGAACCAATCAACTGACTATCAAACCAACCAATTAAACACCCAACAGACCTAACAACCAAAAAGTACCCATTCAACTACCTACATACTCAACAACTAACAGTTAAACACCCAATCAACTTGAAAACTAAACACACATTTAGAAAAACAAGTGATTAAGAACACAGACAACGGACCAGTTAAATTGCCAGCTAAACAAGAAAATAGCAAAACAAAAGTGCATTCAAATAACCAAACAATTAGTAAACTAAAAACAAAAATAACCAATAAGCGATCCACCAAAACAATTAACTAAGCATACAAACAATCAACAAACTAAAAACCCAGTCAACAAATCAATAATAAAACTAACAAAGAAACCAACTTAACACACAATAAACCAACTAACCCACCAACCAGTCAATTAATTAGCAAATCAAGTAACTAAACACCCAGAGAACGAATAAACAACGAATAAACAACAACGAATAAACAACAACGAACAAACAACAACGAATAAACAACAACGAATAAACAACAACGAATAAACAACAACGAATAAACAACAACGAATAAACAACAACGAATAAACAAACGTACTTTGACAAAGGGAGACCATGATCCGGACTTTGAGTTTCTTGAACTTTGACAAGCAGAAATGTCAACAGAGATTTTGTCATAAGTACATATAGCTGGTGACTCGCAGACGTTCCGTGATCACAGATAGAAACGTCATTAATTAGTAATACTTCTGGCAACGAATGACGAACAGCGAGAGATGAAACAGAAAATCGTACAGGAGACCTTTCCAGCCTAGAAAAGACTGTCGACTGTGGAGATCGAACGGAAGTTTCAAGGACTGACAATTTTGTTGATGTCCAGCGGTAGGAGACGCGAAGATTTCTCTGATGTCCAGCTGTAATAGATGCGAATATTTCTCTGATGTCCAGTGGTAGTAGATGCGAATATTTCTCTGATGTCCTGCAGTGGTAGATGCGAAGATTTCTCTGATGTCCTGCAGTGGTAGATGCGAAGATTTCTCTGATGTCCTGCAGTAGTAGATGTGAAGATTTCTCTGATGTCCTGCAGTGGTAGATGCGAAGATTTCTCTGATGTCCTGCAGTGGTAGATGTGAAGATTTCTCTGATGTCCTGCAGTGGTAGATGCGAATATTTCTCTGATGTCCTGCAGTGGTAGATGCGAAGATTTCTCTGATGTCCTGCAGTGGTAGATGCGAAGATTTCTCTGATGTCCTGCAGTGGTAGATGCGAAGATTTCTCTGATGTCCTGCAGTGGTAGATGTGAAGATTTCTCTGATGTCCTGCAGTGGTAGATGTGAAGATTTCTCTGATGTCCTGCAGTGGTAGATGTGAAGATTTCTCTGATGTCCTGCAGTGGTAGATGTGAAGATTTCTCTGATGTCCAGCGGTAGAAGACACGAAGATTTCTGTGATGTCCAGCGGTAGAAGACACGAAGATTTCTGTGATGTCCAGCGGTAGTAGATGTGAAGATTTCTCTGATGTCCAGCGGTAGTAGATGTGAAGATTTCTCTGATGTCCAGCGGTAGTAGATGTGAAGATTTCTCTGATGTCCAGCGGTAGTAGATGTGAAGATTTCTCTGATGTCCAGCGGTAGTAGATGTGAAGATTTCTGTGATGTCCAGCGAGAGTGAACGAGATCAAAAGATGTTTACCACAGAATGTGGGTAGTTATGAAAAGTCAAGGGCATCTCTGTTTTAAGGAGTCAACTGGTAAGAGTGATTGACAGATGTTTCTCAGTCTTCCCATTAAATGATGGGCGATTGACAAGCAATCAGTAAGTGAGTCGGCATTTCTTATGATTATAAGGCGGTTTCAAGGACTGACCACGACAGATACCCAGAATGTCCAAGAAATAGGAGGAGCTTAGTTGAAAACAAATACAGCAAGTCGAGACTAATTTTCAGTGACTCCGAAGCGCGTAGGAGATACCACGAAGATGTAAAGTTAAGACTGATTTAGGAACTTGCCTGAAGTGAGCAGAGTGTTTGTAGATAGAAAGGAAATTAGGCTGTGTTAGAAGTTATCAGCAGATTGGTAGAACCATTAGAATAGTAATAGAGTCAGAAGAAGTAGGAGAAGCTATCAGCGAATTCAGTTATTATAAACCAGAGAAGAGTTGTCTACATAATGCATAAGAATATTGATAATTGAGTTACGGAGGATAATACGGTAAGTAATAATACGGATGGACGCACCAAAATGGCAGCTTATTTACATTCGAGCTATGGACTAAGCAATGTTTATTTTGAATACCACGATATATATTATTGCAGCGAGTTGGCAGATTTTTGAAAATGTATTCAGGGGATTGAACATAAATGTTTGTTCACAGTTCGTTAACCTTCGCTGTAGATAAAGTCGTTAAATTGATAGCTTAGTTTGTGACCTTGGTTGCTAAGGACCTAACTTGTGCAAACGATGGCATTGGCAAGGATCATTTTGAATCTATGAAGTGGGCTCATTTTGTGTTTAACTCAAAAGCATATGTGCTTTTTAACCAAAGACTTTTTTTGGGACTCAATGAAGATATCCCCGATGGAAGAATAAATTGTACTATTAATAACATAAATGATTCGCTTCCAGAGGTTTATGATGTAAACAAAGCAGTTTTGTCATTGCAAGTGAATAATGTCCACACCTATAATTGGTCAGGATTGGGTAGCAGCAGCAGCTTTATAGCGAACACAGAAAACATCACAGGATTGTGCTGTTCTGAAACAGCTATGCCATGCTACCCTAGAATTGCCTTTAGTGGGATTACTGTGACCACAAACCACGCTCCATGTGTGTGCCACATATTTACACCACAGAAAGAAATTCTGAATATAACAACATCATGTGCCTTCTGTGATATTAATGACCACAGACCAGGAGCCTCCAGTATGATTGATACAACTGTTGCACCAAGCACTTCATCAGCAAAGCCATATCTATGGAATGTTCATCTGACATTGTTCTTGAATGATGTCCAAGATAATGAGACATCAGAATTGTGTGGCGGCAGCTACAAGAAGGGAGCGGAGAACATCATCAATTGTGTTTTTACTAACTACAGGTCATGTGGCTTCTGTTGGATTGGAAATGATAACTTACCACCCTTGTGTGTCTATATATTTGGAATTGGAGTCATCAATGATGGCCTAACATCATCAGGTGCTACGACGATCATCGTTTTCGGGAGGACGTAAACTCCCATGGTGTATGGTGGATAGGCGGCGGGAACCATTGAGGGCTATGTCTGAAAAGTGTTCCTTCTTGCAGTTTCCTCATATTCCAAGTCCGGCTTGTTGCAGGAGCTACTGAGTTAAGTGCTCTGTGCACACCGTGAGCTGTGTGTCTCATCCGTTTTGATCCTGCTTCGATATCCCGTTTGTTTGCGATGAATGATGATATCGTATGACGGGGAACAGTTGGCTGTGTTCACTTTCTGCGCGGTTTAGCCTTATGTCTTTTGGCGTGTGCTGAGACTGCTGCGATGGGGACTACAGCTACCTTTCTTTGTTTGGGAGATGAGTTGGTAATTCGGATGATTCCACTGGCACGGGCGGTTGAGCAATTATGGATTTTAATTCGTTTGCTGTGAGACCGAGGCCTTCCATAACCAATAACCAATAATAACCAATACGGTAAGTATCAAGTTAGATGTAATAAAACATGGAAACAGACAGACAAGGAGGATAAGCATAAGATAATCACGGCGTTGCCGCATATACACCTTCGATTGACTAAGCGGACCAACACAATTCTAATGTAATTATAGCAGAGATTTGATTATATTGATGTGTGTTTATTACGTCCACACTTGTAGACATACAAATAAAGACTTATGTTGATCTTGTTACAAACATTGTGAGTTATCAACTCCATTGAATATGATAATCGTGATGTGATACAAGAGTAATTCTCTTATGTGATAGGTCGCTGTCAAAGATAACCAAGTCAGCAACCAGGAATCATAACAAGAGAGAACAAATAACAAAAATATTAATATTAATTCATTTTGCTTCACGTGATCAGGACTAACAACAACTTAAGAACAATGTGGAACACACCCACCTCCCTGGAAGAGAAACTATACGGGGCAACTGAATCACTTAAACAGACAGCTACCTTCATAAGAGAAGTCTGGAAAACTACTCTGACAGTCATGATCGCAGAAGAAGAAAAAGAACAAGTCAAGACAGGCATATTATGACAAATACTGATATGGCATTATCATATAAGGGTTATATATAAGGCATGTCAGTTAATTGAAGGTTTTCTAACGTTTACAATAACAAACATAACAAGTAAAACAGACACACGAAGAGATGCTGTAGTGGTATTAGAATTATAAATATTTATCGCATTTATAGTAGTTGTTGTTATTGTAGTAGTAGTAGTAGTAGCAGTAGTAGTAGTAGTAATAGTAGCAGCTGTAGCAGCAGCAATTGTATTAGTAGCAGTTGAAGTACCAAGATTCTATTAGAAGAATGGGGAATAAATGAAAGAGTAAGTAGAAAAAAAAATCAAATAAATTTGAAAAGGGCAAATAATGAACAGAGAATATAAGGTAGATAAAAGGAAGGACGAAAGGTAAAATGACAAAGAGGTGGAAAAAGAAAAGAAAGAAAAACTGAAAGTAAGAAAAAAAGAAAAAAAAGAAATAATGAAATAAGTAAATAAGTAAATAAATAAAGTAAGAGGATTACAATACGAAGGTTGCAAGCGAATCAAAGAAAAGTATGAGAATGAAGGAAAGGAGAAGAAAAAAAAAGGAAGACGATGAAAGAGTCGAATAAAGGGGAAGAATAAAAAGAAAAGAGAAACAGATGAGATAAAGACGAATCTAACATGTAAGCTCTTTCGCTGTCGTGATTACATGGATGTTCAGAAAACGAGATTTGCCCAAATCCCGGATGGTCTGAGACCCCAATGTCCACACAGCTCTTGGCCATTCATTTTGAGCTTCCGACACGTACAAAGTGATAACTTTCGTCATTAAAGTGACACAGGAGCAAGCCTGGCAAGCGGTCAACAGTGGACTTCAAAGATTATTATTTGACCCAGAAAAAAACATGAAGCGATTGAGAACAGAAGTTTATTGCAACGAACATTCTGGAATTGTGTTCAACTAGGCAAACATAAATAATTAGATGTTGAGGAAATAAAGCCATGTCGATCGGGAAGAATGAGGCTGGAGAATAAAGACGAGGTGGCAAGGACTCAATGTCTTGATCCTCTGTTGGGGATATTGGTGCACAGAAGATTCTTTCAATCTAAAAGTGACAATCCCAATCTCTAATACAAGAAGTTATGTAGCGTTTAGTGATGTATAGCGTCTTATATTGGTGGTGTCTAGCGTCTTATATTGGTGATGTATAGCATCTTATATTGGTGGTGTATAGCGTCTTATATTGGTGATCTATAGCGTCTTATATTGGTGGTGTATAGCGTCTTGTATTGGTGATGTCTAGTGTCTTATATTGGTGATGTATAGCGTCTTATATTGGTGGTGTATAGCGTCTTATGTTGATGATGTCTAGCGTCTTATGTTGATGATGTCTAGCGTCTTATGTTGATGATGTCTAGCGTCTTATGTTGATGATGTCTAGCGTCTTATGTTGATGATGTCTAGCGTCTTATGTTGATGATGTCTAGCGTCTTATGTTGATGATGTCTAGCGTCTTATGTTGATGATGTCTAGCGTCTTATGCTGATAATGTTTATCGTCTCATGTTTGGTGATGTCTAGCGTCTTATGTTCATGATGTCTAGCGTCTTATGCTGATAATGTTATCGTCTCATGCTTGGTGATGTCTAGCGTCTTATATTGGTGATGTCTAGCGTTTTATATTGGTGGTATCGTTTAGCCACGTGACAAGGCACATTGATCAAAACACAACACAACGAGCCCTCACTAAACGTTGTGAGAATATCAGATCCAAAGGTGGACCACGAAAAATATGGATTGACAAAATATTAGAAACACTAGGAAACATAACAGCAACAGAGGCGAACAGAAGAGCAAAAGACCGCAAATTATATCTCCCCCCGACGCTGAAAGGCAAATGAGGAAGGGAAGAGGAAGAAGAAGATAGAAGTTAAGAAGTTAAGGATTAGCTGATTTAGGCGAGATAACTTAAAAAAATAAACATTCATAGCCCTACCAAAGAAATCTGGTACGACTGAATGCGATGATCATCGCACAATAAGCCTTATGAGTCACATGACTAAGATATTATTAAGAATCATCATGCGAAGAGTGCGAAACAAAATCAGTCCAGAAAATAGCGATGAACAGTGTGGTTTTGTTGGAGGTAAAGGAACGAGTAATGACATATACTTCATATGATCTTTAGTAGAAAGAGCCATAGAGGTGAAAATAGATCTATACCTATGTTTCAGAAATTATATCAAAGGTTTTGACACAGTAAGGCATCAAGAAATAATCAAAATTTTAGAAGGCATAAACGTAGACAGAAAAGATCTAAGAATAATAAACAATACATGCTGGCAACAAACAACGACCATAGGAACTAAAAATCAATTGAGAATGTTTCAACAAATAAAACAGGGTGTTAGGAAAGGTTGTGTGCTGTCACCAGATTTATTTAATATGTATAGTGAGATTATTTTAAGATCCGTAAGGGGCATGCCTGGAATAACAATTGGAGGTCGCTATATAAATAACCTCAGGTATGTTGATGCTACGCTAAGTCGATGGCGCTGGATAAGACACACTGCGGAAGCCAACTGAGAGTATTACACAATAGGCCCTTTTTGGAATTCCCAGGGAAAAAGACAAAGAGCAAGACCAAGGAATTCTTGGAGAAGACAGAAACAGAGATGAAGATAATAGGAAAGATATGAAACAATCTTAAAAGAATGGCAAGAAACAGAACGGCTTGGAAAGTGTTTATTGGAGACATGCTCCATATGGAGCTGAAAGGTAGAAGAAGAAGAAGAAGATGTTGATGCTACAATCTTAATCGCTAAGAGTGAAAATGAGCTACAAGAAATGTTAGACATTTAAGTGAAGGAAAGTAAAAATAAAGGATTCAGTCTCCATAGTAAAATTACAGAAGTAATGGAAGCAAGAAAAAAAAGACATCATCGCAATGCACAATAAAGACAAGTGGAACATTATTAAAGCAGGTAAATTAATTTAAATATCTGGGAACAAAGATAATCTCAAATGGTAGATGTACAACAGAGGGAGATGCAGAATGGCTCAGGCAAAAGCAGCTTTCTAAAAAATTGAGGAAGATACTACGCAATCCATTTTTGACAATAGAAACAAGAAAAAGAGTTCTTAAATGTTATGTAGAGCCAGTCTTAACATATGGATGTGAATCATGGACAATGGGACAACTGACAAGAAAATCACTGGAGTCTGTAGAAATGTGGTTTTACAGAAGAATGTTGAGAGTTCCATGGACAGCTAAGAAGAGTAATGAAGATGTTCTGAAAGAGACCAAACCAAAAGAGAGCTGATTAGGAAGAAACAATCATATTTTTTTTTAAATCCATGTAATGGGAAGAAAACAGCTGGAATATATTGTGACAACTGGCAAAACTGAAGGACTGAGAGATGGAGGGAAGCAAAGAAAAAGATACCAGATAGCTTAAGAGAATGGCTTGGCAGAAGGTCAACAACAGAAATGATAAAAAAAAAAACATCGAGATTGAGAGTTCTGGAAAGCCATGATCACCTACGCCAGCAGGCCCGGTACATGAATCATTGACAGTTGGAAATTTAAAAGAGTATGTCAAAGATGACCAGTGCCCATTCATAACTTCTAGTAACAAGCTACCATAAGCGTGAACAATTTCTTTTATGAGTTAAATTGAGAGGATGCTAGATACGTTAACTCTTTCCGTACGTTTCGACACACCATGCGCCATGCCGATTTCTGTCATGTACGTTTAGCCGCACAGTGCGTCACTCTCAATTTGATTAGTGTAAACTGTTATCAAACCATATTCCTTTTACATGTCTTGTATGATCTTAGTATTGGTTAAATGTAATACCTGTTTTAATTATCGTATGGGGGATAATGACGTAATGGTCATGTGTTCCATGACAAGTGTTTACTTTTAGATGTGGTCGGTATCACACAAGGCCGCATTTACTTCACAGTAAAATATCTTGTAGTCATAGTATCACACAAGGCCGCATTTACTTCACAGTAAAACATCTTGTAGTCATGGCATCACACAAGGCCGCATTTACTTCACAGTAAAACATCTTGTAGTCATGGCATCACACAAGGCCGCATTTACTTCACAGTAAAACATCTTGTAGTCATTGTATCACACAAGGCCGCATTTACTTCACAGTAAAACATCTTGTAGTCATGGCATCACACAAGGCCGCATTTACTTCACAGTAAAACATCTTGTAGTCATGGTATCACACAAGGCCGCATTTACTTCACAGTAAAATATCATTTACTTCACAGTAAAACATCATGTAGTCATGGTATCACACAAGGCCGCATTTACTTCACAGTAAAACATCTTGTAGTCATGGCATCACACAAGGCCGCATTTACTTCACAGTAAAACATCTTGTAGTCATGGCATCACACAAGGCCGCATTTACTTCACAGTAAAACATCTTGTAGTCATGGTATCACACAAGGCCGCATTTACTTCACAGTAAAACATCTTGTAGTCATGGTATCACACAAGGCCGCTTTTACTTCACAGTAAAACATCTTGTAGTCATGGTATCACACAAGGCCGCATTTACTTCACAGTAAAACATCTTGTAGTCATGGTATCACACAAGGCCGCATTTACTTCACAGTAAAACATCTTGTAGTCATGGTATCACACAAGGCCGCTTTTACTTCACAGTAAAACATCTTGTAGTCATGGTATCACACAAGGCCGCTTTTACTTCACAGTAAAACATCTTGTAGTCATGGTATCACACAAGGCCGCTTTTACTTCACAGTAAAACATCTTGTAGTCATGGTATCACACAAGGCCGCTTTTACTTCACAGTAAAACATCTTGTAGTCATGGTCAGGCAATGCGAACAAGAATTTTGTTAATCATGGGGATTACTACTCTTTATTACATACATGGACTATATATGCAAGCTAGCCAAACCATCAGAGACAGAGGCGATCAACGAGCTTTTATTTGCAGACGATCAGGCACTAATACATGAAACAATAGAAGACATACAAGAACATTTAAACAAACTCAACAGCTCAGGCACAAAATACAACATGAAAATCAACATAAATAAAACAGAAGTCATGAATGTCGCCAAAAATAAACAGAACATCAACATACCTATAGAAGGCAGGCAACTAAAACAAGTAGAAGAATTCAAATACCTAGGAAGTTTAGTGACACACGATAATTCTCAAACAGCAGAGATAGAATCAAGATGCAACAGAGCTTGTCAAATCATTGGACAGTTATCACCACTATTGTCCAACGAGGAAATAACTCTGGAGGCAAAACGAGCACTATACGATACAATCTTCATCCCAACGTTGTGCTACCTATGCCAGACCTGGACCCTAGATGTAAGAACAATAAGAAAAATAACCTCTACTGAGATGAAATGTGTTAGACGAATGACAGGAAACAGACTGAGAAATAAGATCAGAAATGAAGAACGGAGAAAAAAGCTAGGAATAGCCCCCGCCATAGAATATATAAGGAAACAACAGATAAAATGGTTCGGTCACGTGACAAGGTAGAAAGATTAAAATACAACACAACGAGCCTTCAACAAACGTTGTGAGAACACCAGACCCAAGGGTCGACCACGAAAAAGATGGATCGATGGAATATTAGAATCACTATGAAGCATATCAGCAGCAGAGGCGAGCAGAAGAGCAAAAGACCGCAAATTATATCTCCCCTCAACGCTGAAAGGCAGATGAGGAAGGAAAGAATAAGAAGAAGATGGGGATTAAACCCCCACCACACTGACCAACGAGCGAGCACACTAGCGACTCAACCACCGACACTATCAACAAAGACAGTGTGTAGTAGTAATTGTGCTTCACACTGTGAAACAAAAACTGAAACATACGATCCCACTAACAGCAACGGCTGATCTCACAAGAAGCATTAACTATAGTCGGGTGTACCAACAAAAGATGAAATGGAAGGCTTTAGACAAGATGAATTAGCGAAATGTCAAAAGGAGAACACATAACAAAGTGTGAAGCGAAGTTTAGAGATCTGTCTTGAACATTTCGTTTTCCAAGCACAGCGAAAGTCACAAGAAAAACGTAAGAGAAGTGTTCAACACACACAAACAAAACATGCATGACGTACACGTGTGTCGGCAATAGTGAAAGAAAGTACAAAGTGCTCACACAAATTGTTCCTGTTAACATTCGTTCGAGCTTCGAGCGTTCTGCTATGACGTGCCGAGACGAGACGGATAATCGATTAATATGAGCTGATTCAGCCAGACCCTTGTGGCCTTGACAGGTTCACCATCATCATGAGCCATGAAGGTTGACAAAATCAATCACAGATTCACGATATTCCTGTTTCCTAGAAAGTCGCAACAGTGAAGTGCTTGGTGAGCTGGTCTGTCGTGGACGCGGCTTTAGTTCAGTTCTCAGACTGGCCAGCGTGTACACCGGATCCCCTATTTTCTGAGAGACTAGAAATCTCACTACTCAGAGACCGGGGAAGGGTAAAGCCATAATGAAGCCTGGATTTGGCGTGGCGAATCCCCACCGACTATGACGGGAATCGAACTCGGCACGCAGAGGCCGACGTCTCCAATGAACTAAGGACGCAGAGGCCGACGTCTCCAATGAACTAAGGACGCAGAGGCCGACGTCTCCAATGAACTAAGGAATTCTTTAAACAACAATTAATTGAAACAAGCAGACAATCGAAGGTATTCGACCAGTGTTACAATGTTAAATACAATAGAGACTGGAATACTGAAACACAGACACAAGAGAAAAATCCAAAATAATTTGACAGTTCATAACAATTATTGCAACATTAACAAAAACATATCTACTAATGAGCAATGATGCCGAAGCATTACAACTTTACTATACAATGAAACAAACAGCGGCCATAAAAACTGGAAACCAATTGGGAATGTTTCAACAAATAAAACTGGGTGTTAGACAAGGTTGTGTGCTGTCACAAGATTTGTTTAATATTTATAGTGAGATTATTTTAAGATCCATACGGGGCATGTCTGGAATAACAATTGGAGGTCATAATATAAATAATCTAAGGTATGCTGATGACACAGTATTAATCACTAAGAGTGAAAATGAGTTACAAGAAATGTTGGAAATTATAGTGAAAGAAAGCAAAAATAAAGGACTCAGCCTTAATAGCAAAAAGACGGAGGTAATGGTAACAACAAAGAAAAAGACATCACCTCAGTGCAAAATAAAGACAAGTGGAACAATATTAAAACAGGTAAATGAATTTAAATATTTGGTACTTTGTTAACTTCAGACGTAAGATGTACAAAAGAGGTGAGATGCAGAATGGCTCAGGCAAAAGCAGCTTTCCAAAAAATGAGGAAGATACTATGCAATCCATTTTTGAGAATAGAAACAAGAAAAAGAGTTCTTAAATGTTATGTAGAGCCAGTCTTAACATATGGATGTGAATCATGGACAATAGGACAACAGACAAGAAAATCACTGGAGTCTTTAGAAATGTAGTTTTATAGAAGAATGTTGAGAATACCAAGGACAGCTAAGAAGAGTAATGAAAACGTTCTGAGAGGGTCAAAGCAAAAAGAGAGCTAATTTCCAATATTAGGACGGAACAATCATCATTTTTTGGCCATGTAATGAGAAGAGAACAACTGGAATATATTGTAACAACTGGAAAAATTGAGGGACGAAGAGGTAGAGGAAAGCAAAGAGAGAAAATACCAGACAGCTTAAGAGAATGGCTTGGCAGAAGGTCAACAACAGAAATGATAAAGAACTGTTGAGATCGAAAGTTGTGGAGAGACATGATCACCTACGCCAGCAGGCCCAGTACTTGATGATGATGATGATACAATGAAAAAAAAAAATCAACGGATACACTATTTTTTTTTCGTTCCCAGCTTTTACCTCTGACGAAGTCCCTAGAGACTAGGAACTGAATTTTGCGTGTTAATCCATTTTTCCCTGGCAGCCGTGTGCACAGGAGTCCCTCGCCGCACAGGCAGATAACTCTGACTTAGAAAATACTCATATCTTTTCCGTTGATGAGTAATTTGACGTTTGAAATCTGGCCTCGCTGCCGAGACCATGAGTGGTTGCCGCAGAGAGTAAACATAAATAAAAATCACAACCGGTGTAGCCGGGATTTGAACCCACAACCTCTCTGTCTCGAGACCGGCGTCTTGCCTCGAGACCAACCAGTCCCGCATTAGATAAAATGGTGTGGTCACATAATAAGACAGAAAGATCAGGATGCAACACAAGGAGCCTTCAATAAACGACGCGAGAACACAAGACCCAAGGGTCGACACGCGAAAAAGGTGGATTAATGTAATATTAGAAAAACTAGGAAACAAAATAGCATTTAAGATAATGAAAAATATCTTATGCAACAAATCTATGTCAATAGAAGTGAGAAAGAGAGTTCATCGGTGCAATGTTGAGCCAGTTCTGACCTATGGAACTGAATCATGGACAGTAAACAAACAAATGAAAAAACGATTAGAAGCCACAGAGATGGGATTTCTCTGAAGAATATTGAAAGTTTCCTGTACAGCATAAAAGACCAACGAGGAAATTATCAAGGAGGCCAACACAAAAAGGGAGCTCTTATAAACATCAGAAAGAAACATCAACATTTTTGAGGCACATCATGAAAAGAGGAAAGTTGGAATACTTGGTTACAACTGACAAAATACATGGAAAGAGAGATCGTGGACGACAAAGAGAGAAAGTATTGGATAGCGTTGGTGTCATGGCATGGAAAACAGTCAACAACAGAATTAATACGATGCACGGTAGATAGAAGTTTGTGGAAGGACATGCTCACCTATGCCAACCGGTATGGCACAAGATTATGAGGAAACATAATAGCAGGAGAGAACAGAAGATCAAAACACCGCAAACTATATCTTCCCTAGACGGAGAAAAGTATATGAGGTATAAAAGAAGTAGAAGATTAAATTAGTTTGAACATTTGACCACAATGAAACCGTGGCAACCTGCTACTCAACTACATATCGTCAACCATCAGGCTAAAAGATGAAATAAACATCAGGCTAAAAGATGAAACAAACATCAGGCTAAAGATAAACCAAACATCAGGCTAAAAGATGAGACAAACATTAGGCTAAAAGATAAACCAAACATCAGGCTAAAAGATGAAATAAACATCAGGCTAAAAGATGAAACAAGCATCAGGCTAAAAGATGAAACAAACATTGGGCTAAAAGATAAACCAAACATTAGGCTAAAAGATGAAATAAACATCAGGCTAAAAGATGAAACAAGCATCAGGCTAAAAGATGAAACAAACATCAGGCTAAAAGATGAAACAAACATCAGGCTAAAAGATGAAACAAACATCAGGCTAAAAGATGAAATAAACATCAGGCTAAAAGATGAAATAAACATCAGGCTAAAAGATGAAACAAACATCAGGCTAAAAGATGAAATAAACATCAGGCTAAAAGATGAAACAAACATCAGGCTAAAAGATGAAATAAACATCAGGCTAAAAGATGAAATAAACATCAGGCTAAAAGATGAAATAAACATCAGGCTAAAAGATGAAATAAACATCAGGCTAAAAGATGAAATAAACATCAGGCTAAAAGATGAAATAAACATCAGGCTAAAAGATGAAATAAACATCAGGCTAAAAGATGAAACAAACATCAGGCTAAAAGATGAAATAAACATCAGGCTAAAAGATGAAACAAGCATAAGGCTAAAAGATGAAATAAACATCAGGCTAAAAGATGAGACAAACATCAGGCTAAAAGATGAAATAAACATCAGGCTAAAAGATGAAACAAACATCTAGGCGAAGGCAGATAGACGGAATTAGAAAGGTACTTCTTTTTCTTCTTTCCTTCCTCATCTGCCTTTCATCGTCGAGGGGAGATATAATTTGCGGTCTTTTGCTCTTCTGTTCGCCTCTGATGCTGTTACTCTGATGCAGTCCGACACATTTAATGCTTGTTATTCAGGAGACGGCTGTGGATCAGAAGCCACAGCTAATGGCAAAACAAGACCAATCTCTATGACAATGAATGCACACACACACACACACACACACACACACACACACACACACACACACACACACACACACACACACACACACACACACACAATTAAGAAGTGGAACCAATTCTGTTTTCTGGTATCTGAACATCTTGCCAGCCCCAGAAGACTCATTCCATTCGAATCTATCATCGAGCTAGCACTATGATTCGGGTAAAGCATGCCTCTCTAAAGTTTTTCTCTGACAGTGGCGGAGTAGTGTTCCAGTATGTTGATATATCATACCCTAATATTTCTGTGAACACTATTGTAGTCAACACACAAGCGCCAATGGCACACATTAAGTTTGAGTTCTCACCGATCATTTCGCAGGCCGACAGTGCACTGACGGTGTGTGAGGCGCAAGCATTTACAGACACCAATTGTCTGGACGGGCATTCTTGGTTTTGTGCAGTGTGTAGTGGGTGTAGAAAAGGCTCCAATGTCATCATCGGTACGTGTCACGGTAACTGTTCACATGGGATCTATGGACACGACTGCTCCAGGTCTTGTCTCAGTGCCTGTCCTTTATGTGAGGAAAAATCCGAAAAATGCCTACAATGTTTACATCCTGGCTACACCTGTAATGACACTTGTCCCGATAGTAATTTTTGGCTACAGTGTGAACAGACGTGTTCTGATTGCTGTGACGACATCATATGTAACCCGGAAAGTGCAGACTGTACGTGCAAGGAGACGTACTACGGGTCAGACTGCACTCTCAAATGTCCGGACAACTGTTTGAACGAAACCTGTGAACAGTTAATAGGGACCTGCGACTCGTAAGTCGATGTTTCCCACGTTAAGAAGAGTCCGCCGACTACAACAAACCCAAGCATATGGATACCTTAATGTGTTTCTGTGCTAGACATGGTTCATTTCTTGGTGTTTTTCCGTGAAGCCATGGCTCATATCTTGATGTTTGTCTGTGCTAGCCATGGCGCATATCTTAGCTTGTGTGTGTGTGTGTGTTGGCCATGGCTCATATCATGGTGTGTGTCATGTTAGTCATATCTCATATCTTGGTGTGTCCGTGTTAATCATGTCTCATATCTTTATGTGTGTCTGTGTTTAGTCATATCTCATATCTTAGTGTGTATCTGTGTTAGTCATGTGTCATATTTTTGTGTGTGCATGTCTGGGATAGGGTGTCCGGTTAGCGCAATCGATAGGCGGTTGGCTTACCACGGCAACAGCCGGGGTTCGTTCCCTGGCGAGGACACCTGGGTTTTACTAATTCCCTAAAAATTAGTGGGAGCCGCGATAGCTCAGTGGTTAGTGAACTGGACTACTACGGACAAGGGGTAGGGTTCGATCCCAACCGACGGCTCCGGGTTCACCCAGCCTTAAATGGGTACCGGATTTTTTCTGGGAAAGTAAAGCAGCACGGGCGTAATACCGACCACATTACCCCAAAAATCATGTGCTGAAGGTCTGTAAAATATAGGGTCACTAACACCATATTTTCCTATACGCCACTTGGCGTGACGGGGGGTACTTTACTTTACTTTTTTTTATGTCTGGGATAGTGATATCTCATATCTTTGTGTGTGCATGTCTGTGTTTGTCAAATCTCATATCCTTGTGTGTGCATGGCTATGTAAATCACATCTCATATCTTTGTGTGTGCATGTCTATGTTAGTCATATCTCATATCTTTGTGTGCATGTCTATGTTAGGCATGTGTCATATCTTTGTGTGTGCATGTCTATGTCAGTCATATCTCATATCTTTATGTGCATGTTTATGTTAGTCATGTGTCATATATCTTGATGTGTGTCAGTATTAATCATGCCTCGTATCGCTGTGTGCATGTCTGTGTTAGTCACATCTTATATCTTTGTGTGTGCGTGTCTGTGTTAGTCACCTCTAGTGACTCGGGCAGATGGTGCTCGTAAACATGGTAGGGCCGACCATCTAAGGGCAGAATCACCCTACAGAAAAGACAATCTGCTGCCTTGCAGGAATATTGGGGACAATCAAAGGCTAAGGAAAGCAAACCTGAATAAAATGCTGGCTGAAATCGGATGCACTGGGCCACTGGCGCAGAACACAGTGCAACGTATTAACAGGTGTTCAATCAGAGTGGATCTGGCAGACTCTAATTGTGATGTTCTGTCTGTGTGGGCGATCAACACAGTTAACCTGAAATCTGACTTCATGTGAGAGTCTGGAATCCTACTCTGATTGAGTCCTGAACGCAGAGAGAGAGAGAGAGAGAGAGAGAGAGAGAGAGAGAGAGAGAGAGAGAGAGTGATGCTGTTAAGTTTCCTAGTGTTTCTAATATTCCATCAATCCGTATTTTTCGTGGTCGACCCTTGGGTCTGGTGTTCTCACAACGTTTGTTGAAGGCTCGTTGTATTGTGTTTTGATCTTTCTGCCTTGTCACGTGGCCAAACCATTTTATCTCTTGTTTCCTTATGTATTTTATGGCGGGGGCTATTCCTAGCTTTTTTCTCAGTTCTTCATTTCTGATCTTGTCTCTCAGACTATTTCCTGTCATTCGTCTAACGCATTTCATCTCAGTAGAGATTATTAGAAAGGTACTAAATAAATAAATAAAAACAAGAACTCATGCTACAAAACTATTGATGTCCCGCAAGTTGCATCACCTCCAGGTTCAGAGGAAAATCAATAATAGGCATGTAATGAATGAAGTAAATGATAATATTACATTCTGACATAGTATACAAACGTTGTTACATCAAAGTCCAACACGTGTCATGTACATTAAATCGCTAGAAAATGATATCAAAACTATAAATAAAGAAATGTAACTGTTAAAAAAAAAAACTATCAGGCAGGGACACAATCAAGAACGATTTTTTTGTGAAAAGTAAATGTGAAGTCAATTGTGAGGTCAAATGTGAAGTCAATTGTGAGGTCAAAAGTGAAGTCAATTGTGAGGTCAAATGTGAAGTCAATTGTGAGGTCAAATGTGAAGTCAATTGTGAGGACAAATGTGAAGTCAATTGTGAGGTCAAATGTGAAGTCAATTGTGAGGTCAAATGTGAAGTCAATTGTGAGGTCAAATGTGAAGTAAATTGTGTGGTCAAATGTGAAGTCAATTGTTAGGTCAAATGTGAAGTAAATTGAGTGGTCAAATGTTAAATCATTTGTGAGATAAAATGTGAAAAGAGAAAGTAACAGATTGTAATATACACCGTAACACACGGTCACGTGGGATTCGTGGCAATGGAAGACATATATATGCTGGCACTGTGTGTGTGTGTGGGGGGGAGGGGGGAATGACGGACGTGAACAAGGGCTACGTTTCAAGGGCTCTTTAACGGCAGCTTGTGCATGTCGACTTACTATCAATGAAATTACAGTCAGAGAACTTCAGTTTGGAGCATAGAGGAATGAGCATCAACACAGACAAGCTAAGTGTGTGCTCAAGCAGTGCTATCAATGAAAGTACAGTCAGAGAACTTCAGTTTGGAGTATAGAGCAATGAGCATCAACACAGACAAGCTAAGTGTGTGCTCAAGCAGTGCTATCAATGAAAGTACAGTCAGAGAACTTCAGTTTGGAGTATAGAGCAATGAGCATCAACACAGACAAGCTAAGTGTGTGCTCAAGCAGTGCTATCAATGAAAATAGAGTTCAAGGCCTGCGGTACGACAAGGTTGAACATAGAATAAATGTAATCAACAAAGACCGACTTAGTGAGTGCCTAACAAGTCAGCTGCTGTAATAAAGAAGGTCCACACAATTCCTCATTTAATGAAAACGACTGAGTACCTATGGGTTTATCTAGGGTGCTTAGATGTGAGCTCTCAATGCAATGTCAAATGTTAAATAATAAGACAATGTCAAATAATAAGACAATGTTAAATAATAAGACAATGTTAAATAATAAGACAGTGTTAAATAATAAGACACAGTGAAATTATGGATTTGTTCAAAATCAAAATTAATTTTTTTAAAATGAAGTAACCTGCAGATTTCATTCTGTCCGAAATATTTTACATTTTCCATTGAGACTGTGAATAACATGCGGAGGAAGAGAGGAGACATATAAACATGAGGAAGAAGAGAGGAGACATATAAATATGAGGAAGAAGAGAAGAGACATATAAACAAGAGGAAGAAGAGAGGAGACATATAAACAAGAGGAAGAAGAGAGGAGACATATAAACAAGAGGAAGAAGAGAGGAGACATATAAACAAGAGGAAGAAGAGAGGAGACATATAAACATGAGGAAGAAGAGAAGAGACATATAAACAAGAGGAAGAAGAGAGGAGACATATAAACATGAGGAAGAAGAGAGGAGACATATAAACAAGAGGAAGAAGAGAGGAGACATATAAACAAGAGGAAGAAGAGAAGAGACATATAAACAAGAGGAAGAAGAGAGGAGACATATAAACAAGAGGAAGAAGAGAGGAGACATATAAACAAGAGGAAGAAGAGATGAGACATATAAACATGAGGAAGAAGAGAAGAGACATATAAACAAGAGGAAGAAGAGAGGAGACATATAAACAAGAGGAAGAAGAGAGGAGACATATAAACAAGAGGAAGAAGAGAGGAGACATATAAACAAGAGGAAGAAGAGAGGAGACATATAAACAAGAGGAAGAAGAGAGGAGACATATAAACAAGAGGAAGAAGAGAAGAAACAAACAAACTGCCAGAAGGTAAAAAGTGTTCACTTTGATGATTGCTGCTTTTGTTTCTGTCATAATTGAGTGCCACATAATGGTGCCTTGTTAGCCAGTCAATTATGAAACAAGTTTATAACTTAGCACAAGAAAATATTGATTTTCTCAATCTTGTTAAAATGTTTTGGCAATAGTTTAACTTCCCTTCACCCAGAATCCTCCTTTCTCTCTCCGCCACCCCTCCTTCTCCTCTCCCTCCCCAACATTCACATACAAAAATGGGACATTCCTTTTAAATCTGCCTCACAGATAACGCCATTTTTACCTCGTTTCCCCTCCACTTCAACGCTTACAACTTCAACGTCCTTGCTCAAGATGAGTTGAAGTCATTGCCAACAAAATGTCATTTCTTCATTCCTCCATGTTCTCTGCGATCTTTTCACTGTTCCTGTTCAATTTCTTCACATTTTGTATTTCTTTTTAACTAAGCTATTTTGTATAGTTTCATGCATTTCGAACACTTTCTCACTACTCTTTCCCTCACTCTCATACTCACACACTGAGTCATTCACTCAAACATGTACTGACCTATTTCCTAACTCATTCACTCACTCACTCACTCTCTCACCACTCACTCACTCTCTCACCACACACTTACTCATTCACTCTCTCACCACTCAATCACCACTCACTCACTCACTCACCCACTCTCTCACCACTCACTCACCCACTCTCTCACCACTTACTCACTCACTCACTCACTCACTCATAAAATGTCGCTCACGATTTTCCTCACCAATGAAATCACTACTTATTCACTCATTAACAAAAATGTCCTTCCTTCCTTCCTTCCTTCCTTCCTTCCTTCCTTCCTTCCTTCCTTCCTTCCTTCCTTCCTTCCTTCCTTCCTTCCTTCCTTCCTTCCTTCCTTCCTTCCTTCATTCCCTCCCACCATTACTTCCTCCCTCCCTCCCTCCCTCCCTCCCTCCTTCCTTCCCTCCCTCTCTCTCCTTCCTTCCTTCCCTCCTTCCCTCCCTCCCTCCTTCCTTCCTTCCTTCCTTCCTTCATTCTTTCCTTCCTTCCTTCCTTAGTTAATTCATTTCCCTCTATTTCCAGCGGAACCATTCATTGATTGAACACATTATTGTGTCACCACATATAGACGGCTAACTGTTATCAACAATTTGAACACATTATTGTGTCACCACATATAGACGGCTAACTGTTATCAACAATTTGAACACATAAACAGCGCTCATGTTGGTCAGGGCTGCGTTTCCATAGATCTACACAGGGATATGTTTTAGCAACGCAAAATTAAGATTTAAATACAAGTGAAATGTCCTAGCTCAGTACACTTAATAAACATTCATAAGACAAACGTGTTAGACATTAATAAGAGAAACGTGTAAAACATTAATAAGAGAAACGTGTTAAACATTAATAAGAGAAACGTGTAAAACATTAATAAGAGAAACGTGTTAAACATTAATAAGAGAAACGTGTTAAACATGAATAAGAGAAACGTGTTAAACATTAATAAGAGGAACGTGTTAAACATTAATAAGAGAAACGTGTAAAACATTAATAAGAGAAACGTGTAAAACATTAATAAGAGAAACGTGAACGTGTTAGACATTAATAAGAGAAACGCGTTAGAGGTTAACAATAATTACAAGATGTATATATAAAATGGTATTGGCACTTGGAATGAAACCAGACCAAAAGTCACCATGAGCGTTCTATCTAAGAACATTAAAATAGAGGGAATGAGGAAGGGGAAGGTAACGATGGATAGATGGAACAAAAGACAAATGCAAGGACCAAAACATTTCCTTTTTAACAGGAGCCAGATATGCCAAAGAAAGTTGTTCCATTTATGAACAGAAAGAATCATACAACAAGCAAGCAAATATCTAGAGACACCACCACCATCATCATCATCATCATCATCAAATACCATGCCCACTGGAGTAGGTGATCATGTCTCTCCACAACTTTCGATCTCAGCAGTTATTTATCATTTCTGTTGTTGACCTTCTGCCACGCCATTCTATTGAACTGTCTGGTATCTTTTTTTCTTTGCTTCCCTCTATCTCTTCGTCCCTAAGCTTGCCTAGTTGTCGCAACAATATATTACATCTTTTCCATTCTCATTACATGCCCCCCCCCCCCCCCCAAAAAAAAAAAAAAAAAAAACTGTTTGTTTCTTCCTAATATTGGAAATGAGCTCTCTCCTTGCTGTGACCTCTTTCATAACATTTCCATTACTCCTCTTAGCTGTCCTTGGTATTCTTAACATTCTTCTGTAAAACCACATTTCTACAGCCTCCATTGATTACCTTGTTTATTGTCCTATTGTCCATGATTCACATCCATATGTTAAGATTGGCTCTACATAACATTTAAAAACTCGATTTCTTGTTTCTATTGTCAAACAATAGTGTCAATATCTATCTATTATCCTTTCGAGCCGAAGACGGCACATAGGGCAGAACCACAATCTCAAAAACAGAAACCTTGCGTGCCAAAATGGCACATATTGCAGAGATCACTGCTTCTAAAATCCATGGTCTGTTTCCATAACAATGCTTTTTACAATGACAGCTTGTCAAGCCATCGATCAATCTCCTTAGTCGCCTCTTACGACATGCCTGGAAGGTCACAGTGTCACTATTCTTTACATCCCACATAATGGGGCCCCGGTAACACACGGGATATTAGATATATATACATAGATATATGTTATATATATATATTAGATATATATATTAGATATATAGACACTATAATATATTGACACGCTTTCTCAGTGACACTAAAAGAAATCAGCAGCAAGATAAGAAGAGAAGAAGAAATACAAAACACGCGTTGTGGGTCAAATATGTTAAACATGTAAATACAAAACACGCGTTGTGGGTCAAATATGTTAAACATGTAAATACAAAACACGCGTTATGGGTCAAATATGTTAAACATGTAAATACAAAACACGCTTTATGGGTCAAATATGTTAAACATGTAAATACAAAACACGCGTTATGGGTCAAATATGTTAAACATGTAAATACAAAACACGCGTTGTGGGTCAAATATGTTAAACATGTAAATACAAAACACGCGTTATGGGTCAAATATGTTAAACATGTAAATACAAAACACGCGTTATGGGTCAAATATGTTAAACATGTAAATACAAAACACGCGTTGTGGGTCAAATATGTTAAACATGTAAATACAGACATAATAGTTCCATATTTTAAAAATCATTACAAGAGATGTGAAAATAACATTTAAAAAATCTAAAGATTGACTGAATATAAAGAGAAATGGAGAACTTTTCAGCGGTGACCCACGGCCCTCTGAATTATTGAAGAAGAAAAGAAGAAGATGATGATGATGAAAGGCAATATAAGTGTTACACTAATTTTAAAGTAATAAAATATATGTATTATAGTTACTACCAAATGTAGAAACGTTCTTGTCCGTTCGTTCGTTGTGTCCGTTCGTTCGTTGTGTTCGATCGTTCGTTGTGTTCGTTCGTTCGTGTGTTCGTTCGTTGTGTTCGTTCGTTGTGTCTGTTCGTTCGTTGTGTCCGTTCGCTCGTTGTATTCGTTCGTTCGTTGTGTTCGTTCGTTCGTGTGTTCGTTCGTTCGTGTGTTCGTTCGTTCGTTGTGTTCGTTCGTTCGTTGTGTTCGTTCGTTCGTGTGTTCGATCGTTCGTTGTGTTCGTTCGTTCGTGTGTTCGTTCGTTCGTTGTGTTCGTTGTGTTCGTTCGTTCGTTGTGTTCGTGTGTTCGTTCGTTCGTTGTGTTCGTTGTGTTCGATCGTTCGTTGTGTTCGATCGTTCGTTGTGTTCGTTGTGTTCGATCGTTCGTTGTGTTCGATCGTTCGTGTGTTCGTTCGTTCGTTGTGTTCGTTCGTTCGTTGTGTTCGTTGTGTTCGATCGTTCGTTGTGTTCGATCGTTCGTGTGTTCGTTCGTTCGTTGTGTTCGATCGTTCGTTGTGTTCGATCGTTCGTTGTGTTCGATCGTTCGTGTGTTCGTTCGTTCGTGTGTTCGTTCGTTCGTTGTGTTCGTTCGTTCGTTGTGTTCGTTCGTTCGTGTGTTCGTTCGTTCGTTGTGTTCGTTCGTTCGTTGTGTTCGTTCGTTCGTTGTGTTCGTTCGTTCGTGTGTTCGTTCGTTCGTTGTGTTCGTTGTGTTCGTTCGTTCGTTGTGTTCGTTCGTTCGTTGTGTTCGTTCGTTCGTTGTGTTCGATCGTTCGTTGTGTCCGTTCGTTCGTTGTGTTCGTTCGTTCGTTGTGTTCGTTCGTTCGTTGTGTTCGTTCGTTCGTTGTGTTCGTTCGTTCGTTGTGTTCGTTCGTTCGTTGTGTCCGTTCGTTCGTTGTGTTCGTTCGTTCGTTGTGTTCGTTCGTTCGTTGTGTTCGTTCGTTCGTTGTGTTCGTTCGTTCGTGTGTTCGTTCGTTCGTTGTGTCCGTTCGTTCGTTGTGTTCGTTCGTTCGTTGTGTTCGTTCGTTCGTTGTGTTCGTTCGTTCGTTGTGTTCGTTCGTTCGTTGTGTTCGTTCGTTGTGTTCGTTCGTTGTGTTCGTTCGTTCGTTGTGTTCGTTCGTTCGTGTGTTCGTTCGTTCGTTGTGTTCGTTCGTTCGTTGTGTTCGTTCGTTCGTTGTGTTCGTTCGTTCGTTGTGTTCGTTCGTTCGTTGTGTTCGTTGTGTTCGTTGTGTTCGTTCGTTCGTTGTATTCGTTCGTTGTGTTCGTTGTGTTCGTTCGTTCGTTGTGTTCGTTCGTTGTGTCCGTTCGTTCGTTGTGTTCGTTCGTTGTGTTCGTTTGTTGTGTCCGTTCGTTCGTTGTGTTCGTTCGTTCGTTGTGTTCGTTCGTTCGTTGTGTTCGTTGTGTTCGTTCGTTCGTTGTGTTCGTTCGTTGTGTTCGTTCGTTGTGTTCATTCGTTCGTTGTGTTCGTTAGTTGTGTTCGATCGCTGTGTTCGTTCGTTGTGTCCGTTCGTTCGTTGTGTTCGTTCGTTCGTTGTGTCCGTTCGTTCGTTGTGTTCGTTCGTTGTATTCGTTCGTTCGTTGTGTCCGTTCGTTCGTTGTGTTCGTTCGTTCGTTGTGTCCGTTCGTTCGTTGTGTTCGTTCGTTCGTTGTGTTCGTTCGTTCGTGTGTTCGATCGTTCGTTGTGTCCGTTCGTTCGTTGTGTTCGTTCGTTCGTTGTGTTCGTTCGTTCGTTGTATTCGTTCGTTCGTTGTGTCCGTTCGTTCGTTGTGTCCGTTCGTTCGTTGTATCCGTTCGTTCGTTGTGTTCGTTCGTTCGTTGTGTTCGTTCGTTCGTTGTGTTCGTTCGTTCGTTGTGTTCGTTCGTTCGTTGTGTTCGTTCGTTCGTTGTGTTCGTTCGTTCGTTGTGTTCGTTCGTTCGTTGTGTTCGTTCGTTCGTTGTGTTCGTTCGTTCGTTGTGTCCGTTCGTTCGTTGTGTTCGTTCGTTCGTTGTGTTCGTTCGTTCGTTGTGTTCGTTCGTTCGTTGTGTTCGTTCGTTCGTTGTGTTCGTTCGTTCGTGTGTTCGATCGTTCGTTGTGTCCGTTCGTTCGTTGTGTCCGTTCGTTCGTTGTGTTCGTTCGTTCGTGTGTTCGATCGTTCGTTGTGTCCGTTCGTTCGTTGTGTTCGTTCGTTCGTTGTGTTCGTTCGTTCGTGTGTTCGTTCGTTCGTTGTGTCCGTTCGTTCGTTGTGTTCGTTCGTTCGTTGTGTTCGTTCGTTCGTTGTGTTCGTTCGTTCGTTGTGTTCGTTCGTTGTGTTCGTTCGTTGTGTTCGTTCGTTCGTTGTGTTCGTTCGTTCGTGTGTTCGTTCGTTCGTTGTGTTCGTTCGTTCGTTGTGTTCGTTCGTTCGTTGTGTTCGTTCGTTCGTGTGTTCGTTCGTTCGTTGTGTTCGTTCGTTCGTTGTGTTCGTTCGTTCGTTGTGTTCGTTCGTTCGTTGTGTTCGTTCGTTCGTTGTGTTCGTTCGTTCGTGTGTTCGTTCGTTCGTTGTATTCGTTCGTTGTGTTCGTTGTGTTCGTTCGTTCGTTGTGTTCGTTCGTTGTGTTCGTTCGTTCGTTGTGTTCGTTCGTTCGTTGTGTTCGTTCGTTGTGTTCGTTCGTTGTGTCCGTTCGTTCGTTGTGTTCGTTCGTTGTGTTCGTTTGTTGTGTCCGTTCGTTCGTTATGTTCGTTCGTTCGTTGTGTTCGTTCGTTCGTTGTGTTCGTTGTGTTCGTTCGTTCGTTGTGTTCGTTCGTTGTGTTCGTTCGTTGTGTTCATTCGTTCGTTGTGTTCGTTAGTTGTGTTCGATCGCTGTGTTCGTTCGTTGTGTCCGTTCGTTCGTTGTGTTCGTTCGTTCGTTGTGTCCGTTCGTTCGTTGTGTTCGTTCGTTGTATTCGTTCGTTCGTTGTGTCCGTTCGTTCGTTGTGTTCGTTCGTTCGTTGTGTCCGTTCGTTCGTTGTGTTCGTTCGTTCGTTGTGTTCGTTCGTTCGTTGTGTTCGTTCGTTCGTTGTGTCCGTTCGTTCGTTGTGTTCGTTCGTTGTATTCGTTCGTTCGTTGTGTCCGTTCGTTCGTTGTGTCCGTTCGTTCGTTGTGTTCGTTCGTTCGTTGTGTCCGTTCGTTCGTTGTGTTCGTTCGTTCGTTGTGTCCGTTCGTTCGTTGTGTCCGTTCGTTCGTTGTGTTCGTTCGTTCGTTGTGTTCGTTCGTTCGTTGTATTCGTTCGTTCGTTGTGTCCGTTCGTTCGTTGTGTCCGTTCGTTCGTTGTATCCGTTCGTTCGTTGTGTCCGTTCGTTCGTTGTGTTCGTTCGTTCGTTGTGTTCGTTCGTTCGTTGTGTTCGTTCGTTCGTTGTGTTCGTTCGTTCGTTGTGTTCGTTCGTTCGTTGTGTTCGTTCGTTCGTTGTGTTCGTTCGTTTGTTGTGTCCGTTCGTTCGTTGTGTTCGTTCGTTCGTTGTGTCCGTTCGTTCGTTGTGTTCGTTCGTTCGTTGTGTTCGTTCGTTCGTGTGTTCGATCGTTCGTTGTGTCCGTTCGTTCGTTGTGTTCGTTCGTTCGTTGTGTTCGTTCGTTCGTTGTGTTCGTTCGTTCGTTGTGTTCGTTCGTTCGTTGTGTTCGTTCGTTCGTTGTGTTCGTTCGTTCGTTGTGTTCGTTCGTTCGTTGTGTCCGTTCGTTCGTTGTGTTCGTTCGTTCGTTGTGTTCGTTGTGTTCGTTCGTTCGTTGTGTTCGTTCATTCGTTGTGTTCGTTCGTTCGTTGTGTTCGTTGTATCCGTTCGTTCGTTGTGTCCGTTCGTTCGTTGTGTTCGTTCGTTCGTTGTGTTCGTTCGTTCGTTGTGTTCGTTGTATCCGTTCGTTCGTTGTGTCCGTTCGTTCGTTGTGTTCGTTCGTTCGTTGTGTTCGTTCGTTCGTTGTGTTCGTTCGTTCGTTGTGTTCGTTCGTTCGTTGTGTTCGTTCGTTCGTTGTGTTCGTTCGTTCGTTGTGTTCGTTCGTTCGTTGTGTTCGTTCGTTCGTTGTGTCCGTTCGTTCGTTGTGTTCGTTCGTTCGTTGTGTTCGTTCGTTGTGTCCGTTCGTTCGTTGTGTCCGTTCGTTCGTTGTGTCCGTTCGTTCGTTGTGTTCGTTCGTTCGTTGTGTCCGTTCGTTCGTTGTGTTCGATCGTTCGTTGTGTCCGTTCGTTCGTTGTGTTCGATCGTTCGTTGTGTTCGTTCGTTCGTTGTGTTCGTTCGTTCGTTGTGTTCGTTTGTTCGTTGTGTTCGTTCGTTCGTGTGTTCGTTCGTTCGTGTGTTCGTTCGTTCGTGTGTTCGTTCGTTCGTTGTGTTCGTTCGTTCGTTGTGTTCGTTCGTTCGTTGTGTTCGTTCGTTGTGTTCGTTCGTTGTGTTCGTTCGTTCGTTGTGTTCGTTCGTTCGTGTGTTCGTTCGTTCGTTGTGTTCGTTCGTTCGTTGTGTTCGTTCGTTCGTTGTGTTCGTTCGTTCGTGTGTTCGTTCGTTCGTTGTGTTCGTTCGTTCGTTGTGTTCGTTCGTTCGTTGTGTTCGTTCGTTCGTTGTGTTCGTTCGTTCGTTGTGTTCGTTCGTTCGTGTGTTCGTTCGTTCGTTGTATTCGTTCGTTGTGTTCGTTGTGTTCGTTCGTTCGTTGTGTTCGTTCGTTGTGTTCGTTCGTTCGTTGTGTTCGTTCGTTCGTTGTGTTCGTTCGTTGTGTTCGTTCGTTGTGTCCGTTCGTTCGTTGTGTTCGTTCGTTGTGTTCGTTTGTTGTGTCCGTTCGTTCGTTGTGTTCGTTCGTTCGTTGTGTTCGTTCGTTCGTTGTGTTCGTTGTGTTCGTTCGTTCGTTGTGTTCGTTCGTTGTGTTCGTTCGTTGTGTTCATTCGTTCGTTGTGTTCGTTAGTTGTGTTCGATCGCTGTGTTCGTTCGTTGTGTCCGTTCGTTCGTTGTGTTCGTTCGTTCGTTGTGTCCGTTCGTTCGTTGTGTTCGTTCGTTGTATTCGTTCGTTCGTTGTGTCCGTTCGTTCGTTGTGTTCGTTCGTTCGTTGTGTCCGTTCGTTCGATGTGTTCGTTCGTTCGTTGTGTTCGTTCGTTGTGTCCGTTCGTTCGTTGTGTTCGTTCGTTCGTTGTGTTCGTTCGTTGTGTCCGTTCGTTCGTTGTGTTCGTTCGTTCGTTGTGTCCGTTCGTTCGTTGTGTTCGTTCGTTCGTTGTGTCCGTTCGTTCGTTGTGTTCGTTCGTTGTGTTCGTTCGTTCGTTGTGTTCGTTCGTTCGTTGTGTTCGTTCGTTGTGTTCGTTCGTTCGTTGTGTCCGTTCGTTCGTTGTGTTCGTTCGTTCGTTGTGTTCGTTCGTTCGTTGTGTTCGTTCGTTGTGTTCGTTCGTTCGTTGTGTCCGTTCGTTCGTTGTGTTCGTTCGTTCGTTGTGTTCGTTCGTTCGTTGTGTTCGTCCGTTCGTTGTGTCCGTTCGTTCGTTGTGTTCGTTCGTTGTGTTCGTTCGTTCGTTGTGTTCGTCCGTTCGTTGTGTCCGTTCGTTCGTTGTGTTCGTTCGTTCGTTGTGTTCGTTCGTTCGTTGTGTTCGTCCGTTCGTTGTGTCCGTTCGTTCGTTGTGTTCGTTCGTTCGTTGTGTTCGTTCGTTCGTCGTGTTCGTTCGTTCGTTGTGTTCGTTCGCTCGTTGTGTTCGTTCGTTCGTTGTGTTCGTTCGTTCGGTGTGTTCAGATGGCTAAAGTTATACCTCTTCGTCATCCACCCTTAATATAACGTTAAGTGAGGTCAAATGCGCTACATTGTGGTTTGCAGTAGAACTGTAATATTTGCTCTCTTCGGCCCAACACATCCGACTACAACATGCTATTTGTAGTGCCGGGTTGTCTTCCTTTTCGATCGCTACTCACTTGACGAAACTAGATTGGTTAGTCTGTTACTAAGGGCACCTCGAAAAGGTGGAGTAAAAAAAAGTAAAGTACCCTCGTCACGCCAAGTGGGCACTAACACCATATTCCCGTATAGTTTTTGGGGTAATGTGGTTGGTATTACGCCCGAGCCGCTTTAATTTCTCAGAAAAAAATCCGGTACCCATTTAATGCTGTGTGAACCCGGAAGCCGTCGGTTGGGATCGAACCCTACCTCTTGTCCTTTGTAGTCCAATTCACTAACCACTGAGCTATCGCGACTCCCGAAGAGGTGGAGTAGGGTCTAGATATTTCTGGTTCACCGATCCTGACTATCAGCTATGAGTCGGTGACAACTTTCTGCGCCTTTGCTGATAAAAATACAAGAATGTGATGCTACTCAACACATGTGTAGACACACACACACACACACACACACACACACACACACACACACACACACACACACACACACACACACACACACACACACACACACACACACACACACACACACACACACACACACACACACACACACACACACACACACACACACACACACACACACACACACACACACACACACACACACACACACACACACACACACACACACACACACACACACACACACACACACACACACACACACACACACACACACACACACACACACACACACACACACACACACACACACACACACACACACACACACACACACACACACACACACACACACACACACACACACACACACACACACACACACACACACACACACACACACACACACACACACACACACACACACACACACACACACACACACACACACACACACACACACACACACACACACACACACACACACACACACACACACACACACACACACACACACACACACACACACACACACACACACACACACACACACACACACACACACACACACACACACACACACACACACACACACACACACACACACACACACACACACACACACACACACGAGAGTGAGAGAGAGATTAAACATCACATAGTAAGTAAGTAAAGTGCCCCGTCACGCCAAGTGGCGTATAGGGAATATGGTGTTAGTGACCATAATTTTGATAGACCTTCAGCACATGATTTTTGGGGTAATATGTAAATATTACGTGGAGAACAAATAAATAAAAAGCTGCAACAATATTAAGAGAAAAATGAAGTTAAAAGTGGGAAATAAAAAACACAAAAGAAAAGATGTAAGAACGTGCAATATATGAATATGCTTTGTTGATTTCACTACATGAGCTGTCATTGCAACAATGACATAATGACCGTGAGAGAATCTGCTCAACTAAACAAAAGTCTGGTAGTTGTTACCAATGACCGGACAACAGCAAGCAAGCGACTGTCTGTAAAATAACGTCTATACACAAGAGACTAATTCAGTACATCATTAACCAAAATTAGCCGTCCATTCTTACCGTATATAATGACATTATTTCTGTTGTTTGAGGACTCTTTTTTCCCCACTCCACCCCCTCCCCCGTTCCCGCCATTCTCTTTGTTTTATTTCTTGCCCTCGCTCACATTCTCGTAAGAAGCCCGGGCTGATTGTGACAGAACTCGTGTTGCCCATGCATATTCATATGTGTTTCACTTCTCGTGGCTGTTCATTTATTTACGCTTTCTTAGTTGTGCTGTTTTTTTTACTACTTCTTTATTGGTACATATTGCTATTGGAAGATACTTATGTAAACTGAAACTGTAAAGCAGACAGTATGTTCTCTATGAAAAAGGACACACTGCAAGTCATATTGCTTGCAGCCTTCTTGTAATCGGTACTTCTCTTCTTCTGCACTCTCCAAGTCAAGTACTAGCATTCACTCTCATAGCGCAGGAAAACATACAAAACTCTTTACAAAAACATGAACATACATTTCTCTTATTTCTATAAATATATCTCTCTTATTGGAGGTCAGAATGTAAATAATCTAGGGTATGCTGATGATACAGTATTAATCGCTAAGAGTGAAAATGAGTTACAAGAAATGTTAGACATTATAGTGAAAGAAAGCAAAAATAAAGGACTCAGTCTTAATAGCAAAAAGACAGAGGTAATGGTAACAACAAAGAAAAAGACATCACCTCAGTGCAAAATAAAGACAAGTGGAACAATATTAAAACAGGTAAATGAATTTAAATATTTGGGAACTTTGTTAACCTCAGACGGAAGATGTACAAAAGAGGTGAGATGCAGAATGGCTCAGGCAAAAGCAGCTTTCCAAAAAATGAGGAAAATACTATGCAATCCATTTTTGACAATAGAAACAAGAAAAAGAGTTCTTAAATGTTATGTAGGGCCAGTCTTAACATATGGATGAGAATCATGGACCTATAGGACAACAGACAAGAAAATCACTGGAGTCTGTAGAAATGTGGTTTTACAGAAGAATGTTGAGAGTACCATGGACAGCTAAGAAGAGTAATGAAGAGGTTCTGAGAGAGGTCAAAGCAAAAAGAGAGCTAATTTCCAATGTTAGGAAGAAACAATCATCATTTTTTGGCCATGTAATGAGAAGAGAACAACTGGAATATATTGTAACAACTGGAAAAATTGAGGGACGAAGAGATAGAGGGAAGCAAAGAGAGAAAATACTAGACAGCTTAAGAGAATGGCTTGGCAGAAGGTCAACAAGAGAAATGATAAAGAACTGTCGAGATCGAAAGTTGTGGAGAGACATGATCACCTACGCCAGTAGAGCCGGTACTTGATGATGATGACATTTCTCTTATTTTGCTAATAGCAGATTGTGTTGCACTGGGTTTTATACCTGACGGTTCATATTTTATACCTTTGTCAAGACGCAATTCTTTCAGGGGAGCTTCCTTGGTCTTAGGTTGCTTCCTCTTGTATCTTTCTGCAGCTCTCTGTAACTCAATTTGAAGCTATATAACACTATCGTCCCCAAAACGAGGCGAGTTAACTGCAGCACGACTGAAGTTTTTTTTCTAAGACTGTAACAAATGAAATCATCCTTTCATTTCCTGTTTGATGTTTTCCAGTTTACCCTTCTTCATGAGTGTTCTCGCATTCTAAGTACCTATCTTTAGAGTCTGTATTATCTTTATTTTGCTTACAGTAGCTTGATGACGATCGGGTGTCACCTGTAGCACATGATGTCCCCTACCGAACGAGGGTTTTCCATTGGAGCGTACAAAGAAATTACGACGGTTTTCTCTTCTGGTGGTTTTCTCTTCTGGTGGGTTTCTGTAGTACTATGCAATCCATTTTTGACAATAGAAACAAGAAAAAGAGTTCTTAAATGTTATGTAGAGCCAGTCTTAACATATGGATGTGAATCATGGACAATAGACCAACAAACAAGAAAATCACTGGAGTCTGTAGAAAAGTGGTTTTACAGAAGAATGTTGAGAATATCATGGACAGCTAAGAAGAGTAATGAAAACGTTCTGAAAGAGGTCAAAGCAAAAAGAGAGCTAATTTCCAATATTAGGATGAAACAATCATCATTTTTTGGCCATGTAATGAGAAGAGAACAACTGGAATATATTGTAACAACTCGGAAAATTGAGGGACAAAAAGTAAGAGGGAAGTAAAGAGAAAAGGAACCAGACAACTTAAAAGAATGGCTTGGCAGAAGGTCAATAACAGTAATGATAAATAACTGTCGAGATCGAAAGTTGTGGAGAGACACCTATGTCAGTGAGTATGATACTTGATGATGAAGATAATAAATTAACAGTAATATCTTGAATATATCCAAATACATTCACGTTTCTTCATTTCACTATGATACATCCGGTGGTGATGTGAAAATGACGTGGGACAAAGTGTTTCAAAAAATAGCTGACAAAATTGAAACACGTTTTCAGGAAATTCAATTATGATATGATGGGATGAAAGTGAGTTAAAACTACACCCGTCGTTCTTTCTTTCAAGCACGATAGATGTGGACACAGCACGCAACGGCAGATCAGGGATACGTTCTGCTAAAAATGCGAGGGTGGCTTAATTAATTGTTCTAGAGTGATTCAAGATAACGTGGGAAATCGGAAAACTACTAGGCCTGGAGATTGCTCGCTGATGTGAAAAGTGTTCTCCTGTCACGGATGTCATTGTTAGATATCACGGCAAGAAAATTAAAGACGTGTACTTCAAACAATTCAGTGAAAGATTACATCAAGTTCTGTGTCGGTGATTGCCTGAGAGATAGGAGCTGAAGATAAAAGTCTAGTTCTAGGCAGATTCTTCCAAGAAGATATCGCGCACGTATTGGTCCATATTGAGAACTGTGACGGCAGCGTGTACAAACCTGTTCAGTAAATAAACACGACTTGCTGGCTTGAATGTTTTAAGAAAATGTGTTATTAATATTTCGATAAAGGGTAACAATTATGCTCTTTACTGGTATGTGTTCTTTTATGCTCTCAACCTAAATACGGAAACCTATTCTATTGTTGTCCTTCTCCGGTGAAACTAGGCATCCCCTACCTGGAGATTAATGATCACTCACAAAAACACAATTGAGCACTTCATTTGTAATTCAAACTCTGTCTTTGAGAACATGGGGTGATCACTTGAAAACTTTCGCTATCGCTCCCCTTGTCTCTACACGCCCAAACACACGTACATATATTTTTTTCTTTGATTAGTTGAAAGCAAACAGACTAAAGCACTGACATCACTTCCTGGAAATACCCTTGCGTTGAACCTTCTATAAATAGCGAATAGCAGAGACTTCCACTTCCGAAAAGATAATTCAATTAAAAAAATATAGCGCCGCTTAAAAACAAAAAACAAAAAAAAAAAAAAAAAAAAACAGACAAATCACATTTTGAATAACAGAAATACAAGGTTAGTGAGGCAAAGACTAAAATGGACTTCGGCATAAAGAAATGAATGGGAGATCATGTGGCAGCGTTTATCTTGAAGGCGAGATGTAGGATGAAGTGATGCTCCATTATAGCCAACTTTCTATATGGAGATGGCACATGATGATGAGAGAGCTGGCAAGGTTTGAGGGCAGCTGTTGGGAACTTGACCATATGAACATGAGCACACAAAAATGATGATAATGAAGATGGTAATGATGATGATGATGATATATCAAGAATATATTCTCTTTATCTCTCCCCCTATTTTCTTTCTTTGCTCAGACCTAACGTTATATTTCCAATACGCCTATAAGGCGAATGCTTTTGTTGACATAAACAGCGTGTACAATGAATGAGTAAACCAAATACATTACGCTGTTGTGTGGCATCTGCGCGTCAGAAGTTAGGGCAATAGATCTTCAGTATAGCTTACTTTTCGTGATGTTAATGCAGTTCAATGCACTGAGATTAGCTCATCTGAAGCGTCAGGAGCTGAGTGGTTGATGCGCTCGCTACCGCGTCAGATGGTACTGGTTCGGTTCTCAGATGTAGGGAACTGGATCACCAGGACCAAGTATCTAAAGACAATGGTTAATCGAGATTTGTATATGCAGTCCGAGCGGCTTGGCGTAATGCCGATCAAAATCAGTAAAAATTGTGTCTTTGATCATGAAAAAGTATAGCCATTAAAACTTTATTCTCCATACGATTTGACACGACGTGAAAGTGACTTGATTAGTTCATCTTTGTGGGTGCTAGTGGTCTAGATATAGAACACCGGCCTGTAGACTAGAACGTCCAGAGATTCGTCTCAGGCAGTCACAATTGTTCTCTTCCAATCCGATGTTTACCGAAGCTCTACCGTCACCTCGTCTCAGGCAGTCACAATTGTTCTCTTCCAATCCGATGTTTACCGAAGCTTTACCGTCACCTCGTCTCAGGCAGTCACAATTGTTCTCTTCCAATCCGATGTTTACCGAAGCTTTACCGTCACCTCGTCTCAGGCAGTCACAATTGTTCTCTTCCAATCCGATGTTTACCGAAGCTCTACCGTCACCTCGTCTCAGGCAGTCACAATTGTTCTCTTCCAATCCGATGTTTACCGAAGCTCTACCCTCACCTCGTCTCAGGCAGTCACAATTGTTCTCTTCCAATCCGATGTTTACCGAAGCTCTACCCTCACCTCGTCTGTTCGAGTCAGATCCTGTGTCTAACTCTCCCAGCGTACAAAACAGGAGGTTTGTGTGCACTCTGCGCACGTTAAAGAACTCTTGGCAGTTAACAATAGAAAGAGTTGGCCAAAAAAAGGCCCTTGTCGGGGTAAAATTGATAGAAATCTACTAGAAATAAGAAAATTCTAGACGATAAAATATGAGAGTATCTCTGAGGTAGGAACATATCTGCCTGTATGGTGAAGGGCAGAGAGCCGCGATAGCTCAGTGGTTAGTAAACTGGACTACAAAAGACAAGAGGTAGGGTTCGATCCCAACCGACGGCTTCCGGTTCACCCAGCCTTTAATGGGTACCGGATTTTTTTCTGGAGAAGTAAAGCGGCACGGGCGTAATACCGACCACATTACCCCCAAAATCATGTGCCGAAGTTCTGTAAAATGTATGGTCACTAACACCATATTCCCTATACGCCACTTGGCGTGACGGGGGCTCTTTACTGTTTTTACTTTATGGGTAAGTGCAGGTAAGCCTTCAGGTGCCGATGTGAAAAGATAAAACTTGAAAACAAATTATAATCACGCAAAATTCAGCCCCATGAAACTGCGCTAAAGACATAAAGCTTGTGTAGGCAAACATCTCTTGATGTAACTGTGTCACCTAACATCATAATCCTCATTTATGTTCTCAATAAAGACAAGAAACATTAAAACTTGAAAATGAAACATGAACAACTTAAAGAGAAAATTAGCAACTAACAAATACCGGAAATTATTAATAAAAACTACAACACAGAGTTGCTGCTACAGAGCTCAAGTGCTGACTTCTTTTTGTGCTCTGCTCTTTGTTGTCATCATAAAATGGCATTTTAATTCTAATCTTGGAAAATGTTGTAACAATTATGGATGAAGTTGTTCTGAGCCTTGTACATTCCTCTCATTCTCAAAATTGATATTTTATGGGAGTGGTTTAAATTTGCGACAGCACAAAAACAAAGCGTCAAATTGTTTAGTTCCAGGAAATATTTATGTCTGACCGATATGGTTATTCGAAGACCTTGGTATCACTACAAACGAATGGCAACCCATAATTGCTCAACCGCCAGTGCCTGTGGAATCATCCTAATTAACATCTCATCGAATATCCAAACAAAGAGCGGCAGTTGCAGTCCTCATCGTAGCAGATACAGCACACGTCAAAAGATATAAGGCGTTTCCGCACCGAATTGAATGCATCTGAACTGACCTTCGTCGTACGATATCATCATTAATCGTAAGCAATCTGAATATGTTGATGGATTGCCACGAGTTGATACGAGCATGTTTGCCCTTTGACTCATAGAATGTGGCGGGTCGTAATGGCTTTCTTGACATTCCCGGCTCTTACTGGAGAGGTTGGAGGTCGTCTGTCCCAGACTACGCTGAGAAACTACTAGTTCAGCCCAGAGGTACTGCAATACTGGGTCCTCTATATCAGTGACAGCCACCACTACAGGGAACACGGCGATCCTAGCTTCTGTTAGACAGTCTGTTTTGACGCAGACTGTTACCGGAGGAGACCACGAGGAGGTAGATCTGCTAGGTCTTGGTCAGCTGATGGTGCGCCGGCCCTGCTATTGCGACCGCAGGTCGCAGGCGCTTATGCTCCCCCGCAATCTGAATATAGAAACAACAAGCAGGATGAATCATACAGCTCACGGTGTGCACAGAACACTACGTCAGCTAACCGGACTTGGAATTATGAGGAAACTACAAGGAACATTTTTCAGACAGTGACTCAATGGTTCCCTGTCGCATTTCCGCCATATTGACCGAAAGTATATTGTAACACACAGATACAAGAAATGGCAAATTTGAGAGTTTTCGTCTCAATATCAATTTGTTAACTACAAAAGTTTTTTTTTTTAACTTTTAGATGCCTTTTCTTCTAATCATGTTATATGTATAATGTCATAACAAGTCAAAGTCAGTGCCCTGTCACGCTAAGTGGCGTATAGGGAATATGATGTTAGTGTCCCGTCACGCTAAGTGGCGTATAGGGAATATGATGTTAGTGTCCCGTCACGCTAAGTGGCGTATAGGGAATATGATGTTAGTGTCCCGTCACGCTAAGTGGCGTATAGGGAATATGATGTTAGTGACCCGTCACGCTAAGTGGCGTATAGGGAATATGGTGTTAGTGGCCCGTCACGCTAAGTGGCACATAGGGAATATGATGTTAGTGACCCGTCACGCTATGTGGCGTATAGTGAATATGGTGTTAGCGACCATAAATTCTACAGACCATCGGCGCATGATTTTTGGGGTAATGTGGTCGATATTATGCCCGTAGCGCTTTAATTTCCCAGAAAAAATCCGGTACCCATTAAAGGCTGGGTCAACCCGGAAGCCGTCGGTTGGGATCGAACCCGGCCTCTTGTCCTTTGCAGCACAGTCCACTAACCACTGAGCTATCGTGGCTGCCATCATGTAAGAAGCATGTGTATTTATCTTTCTGGAAAGCCACAATGAGCAAATTAACTAAAGTAGCAATGATAAACAGCTGGCAGTGTGATCTGGCAATAGATCAATGCCGTGATGGATAGAGTCCAAACGAAGCCACTATGATCCCATATGTATACAAGAGCTAGCTCATAACGTTATGAAGTGAGACAAATTGTGCGACGATGCAACAAAGACATATATCGGGCTAATCTAATCAATAATATTTGAAATGGACACATAACTTCGTTGATTCTGTTTATCAGGGATGATTTTAACGTATTAGCTGTTGTTATGAAATGCTAAAAGCTGGACGCATATGATTCGGTCATCTCTTTTCGCAGTTGTCATTGTGTGTGTGTATGTATGTATGTATGTATGTATGTATGTATGTATGTATGTATGTATGTATGTATGTATGTATGTATGTATGTATGTATGTATGTATGTATGTATGTATGTATGTGTATGTATGTATGTATGTATGTATGTATGTATGTATGTATGTATGTATGTATGTATGTATGTATGTATGTATGTATGTATGTATGTATGTATGTATGTATGTATGTATGTATGTATGTATGTGTATGTATGCATGTGTGTATGTATGTGTGTATTTATGTATGTGTGTATGTATGTGTGTATGTTTGCATGTATGTGTGCACGTATGTATGTGTTTATGTATATATATGTCATCATCATCATTGTGTGCCCTCTCCGCAACGAAGGTTGGCTACCATGGATCGCCATTCTACTCTGTCTCTTGCTTTGATGGTGCAGGCTGTCATAGATTGATTTGTCCATCTTTTGATATTACTCGTCCATGTTAGTCTTGGTCTGCCTCTGCCTCTTTTACCTTGTATTTTGCCTTCCAATATTAATTTTAGTAGGCTGTTGTGTCTTTTAACATGCCCCAAAAATTTCATTTGTCTTGTCTTAATTGTGGTTTAGTAGTTCTCTTTTTATTTCAGTTGTTTTAAAACTTCATCGTTTGTTATCTTTTGTTTCCATCCAATTCTACCTATTCTTCTATAAACCCACATTTCAAAGGCTTCAATTTTCTGTTCTGTTTTCTTGTCTAATGTCCATGTTTCTGCTCCATACAGGAATATTGAGAAGATGTAACATTTTGCCATTCTTAGTTTCAGCCCTGTTGATATTTGTTTTGTTGTTAGTATATTTTTCATGGCATTAAAATTACTTTTTGCCATACCTATTCTTTTGTTTATTTCACTTTTACATTTTCCATCATTGGTTATAGTATGTCCCAGGTAGTTGTAGCTCTGGACTGTCTCCAGATGTATTCCCTCAACTGTGCTATTTAATTGTAGTTCTTGAGAATGTTCTTTGTTTATGATCATAGCTTTAGTCTTTTTGATATTCATTTCTAGTCCATATTTTTTGCTTGTTATGTTAAGCAATTGTTGTAAATTTGTTTAATCGCTCTGCTTCTACCATTAGATTTTCTAATTTTCCTTGTTGGTATAAGGTCCTAACATTCTATGTAGCTATTTTTAATTCGTTCTTAAAACAATAGTTAGAATTTCTCTCCATGGCTTTCTTTGGAGTGTTACGTGATGAGGCTGCAATCTCTTTCACGGTGGTCTGCCATATTCGTCTTTCGTGTTCTGAATATGCCTCATGTGTACCACACACTTTGCTGTTTTCGCCTTCTGGGCCGTTGATCGTATATATGTATGTATGTATAAACGCCGTGCGGTGCCGGGGCTCGAAAGGGGAGTAAAGAATAGTAGCGCTGTTCCCTACCAGGCATGTACGTAAGAGGCGACTAAGGAGGGTTGGGCATGGGACTGGCTATCCTGTACCGTAAAAGGAAATAAGCCGCAAAAACTTCACAAACATGGACAAGTCACAGAAAAGAATAAAAGTAAATCCGCCATCCAGGAAAGATAAAGGCTCTCTGTCTAAGAGACACATGACACCATCCGGAGAAAGCCGCAAGGAGTCTGGGTCGCCGATTCACCCTTTGTCTACCAGGAAATTCTCCAGAATTGGCACTTGGAATGTACGTACTCTAAATGAACAAGGAAAAGTAGCAGCAGAAATGGCAAACTACAAAATAGATATTCTAGGAATTTGCGAAACAAGATGGTTAGGAACAGAAAGGATAAAACTAAACACAGGAGAGATGATTTTATCATCAGGACTCCAGGAACCTGGACCAAACCATAGTGAAGAGTTAGCTATAGTGTTATTAAGGGAAGCACATAAGACACTTGAGAACCGCGATAGCTCAGTGGTTAGTGAACTGGACTACAAAGGACAAGGGGTAGGGTTCGATCCCAACCGACGGCTTCCGGGTTCACCCAGCCTTAAAAGAGTATCGGATTTTTTTTCTGGGAAAGTAAAGCAGCACGGGCGTAATACCGACCACATTACCCCAAAAACCACGTGCTGAAGGTCTGTAAAATGTATGGTCACTAACACCATATTCCCTATACACCATTTGGCGTGACGGGGGTACTTTACTTACTTTTTTTTTACATAAGACACTGATAGATTGGGAAGCAGTAGAGCCAAGACTAATAAGAACATTTAAAAAAAAATAAATAAATAAAAATACACATTATCCAATTCTATGTAACAACCAATGATAAGGATGAATTCTATAAACAGTTACAATGTCAGATGGATGGAAGATGAACCAAGGATATTATAATCTTGATGGGAGACCTAATCGCAAAAGTAGGATCAGTCAACTCAAAATTCGAAGAGATCATGGGAAAACATGGACTTGGAGATAAAAATGAGAATGGAGAGATATTCATGAACTTCTGTGCCCTTAATCAAGTGAGCCTAGGAGGAACAATATTCCAACATAAAAGAATACACAAAGCTACATGGGTGTCACCAGATCATAGAACGGAAAATCAAATTGAGCACAAATGTATTAATAATAAGTTTAAGTCATCCTTACAGGATTTAAAAGTATATAGAGGAGCAGATGTAGCTTCAGATCATCATCTTCTGATAACCAAACTTTAACTGAAAAAATATACTACAACACATAAAGGCAGGCAGTACTTAAATGTAGAGTTTCTTAAAAAGCAATGAATTAATGATAAATTTGCAATCACAATATCAAATAAATACCAGGTCCTTAAACAACTAGGAGATACAATAAATATAGAAGATCATGGGAAACAGGTAAAGGATATATGGAAAGAGACATGTGAAGAAACCCTGGTGAAAAAAGAACGCCAGAATAAGGCATGGATGACAGCAGAGACCCTGGAGAAAATTAAAGAGCGAAAGAATAAGAAAGCAGACATAAAACAAAACGACAAATAATAAAGCCAAGACACATGAAGCTTACACAGAGGTGAACAAAGAAGTGAGAAGATGCATTAAACAGGATAAGAGAACATATATAGATGAACTAACTAAAGAGGTAGAGGAAGTGGCAAATAAAGAAAATATTAAAGAACTGTAGAACAACACAAAGAAGTTAAGTAGAACTTACGAACAGACCAATGTTTTTATTAAAGATAACAAAGGAAATCTGATTGGTAATATAAAGAAACAAATAAAGTGATGGAAACAGCACCTTGAAGAACTCTTGAACAGACCAGGCTCAAGATGCTGAGTCATTACGGAGTCCCCGTAAATGTTATTAACCTGATAACAAAAATGTATGAAGGAATGAAATGTAGTGTGGTGCATAAAGGGCAGCTTACAGAAGCATTTGAAATGAGAACAGGAGTAAGGCAGAAATGCCTTCTATCTCCATTTCTCTTTCTACTGGCCATAGATTGGATTATGAAAATAACTCAAAACAACAGAAATGGATCCAGTGGTCACTGACCAAGCAACTTAATGACTTAGACTTTGCTGATGACATAGCTCTCCTATCACACAGCCATCAACAGATGCAGGATAACATGAACATACTTGATGAAAGATCACAACAGTTAGGACTGAAAATTAATAGCGATAAGACCAACATTATCAGAATTAATGCAGTCAACAATAAGAGAAATACCTCTATTAGACGTACATTCTTACATATATATCGGAGCAGCAATATAAACAAAGGGAGCCGCGATAGCTCAGTGGTTAGTGAACTGGACTACAAAGGACAAGAGGTAGGGTTCGATCCCAACCGACGGCTTCCAGGTTCACCCAGCCTTTAATGGGTACCGGATTTTGTATGGGAAAGTAAAGCGGCACGGGCGTAATACTGACCACATTACCCCAAAAATCATGTGTCGAAGGTCTGTAAAATTTATGGTCACTAACACCATATTCCCTGTACGACAACTTGGCGTGACGGGGTTACTTTACTTTTTTTTATTTTAATATAAACAAAGAAGGAGGAATAGAGAATGACACCAAAATAAGGATATAAAAAGCAAGAGGAGTGTTCGTTGCACTATGAAACATGGAAATCCAAAGAAATTAGGTTACATACAAACATAAACATTTTCAACTCCAATGTTAAGTCATTTCTATTATATGGCGGTACAATTCAAACAAAAAAAGGAGATTTTTGGGGCGTGTTAAAAGATACAACAGCCTACTAAAAGTAATATTGGAAGGGAAAATACAAGGACAAAGAAGCAGAGGCAGACCAAGACTAACATGGGCGAGTAACATCAAAAGACGGACAAGTCAGGCAGACCAAGACTAACATGGACGAGTAACATCAAAAGATGGACAAATCAGGCAGAACAAGACTAACATGGACGAGTAACATCAAAAGATGGACAAATCAGGCAGAACAAGACTAACATGGACGAGTAACATCAAAAGATGGACAAGTTAGGCAGACCAAGACTAACATGGACGATTAACATTAAAAGATGGACGAGTAACATCAAAAGACGGACAAGTTAGGCAGACCAAGACTAACATGGACGAGTAACATCAAAAGATGGACGAGTAACATCAAAAGACGGACAAGTTAGGCAGACCAAGACTAACATGGACGAGTAACATCAAAAGATGGACGAGTAACATCAAAAGACGGACAAGTTAGGCAGACCAAGACTAACATGGACGAGTAACATCAAAAGATGGACGAGTAACATCAAAAGATGGACGAGTAACATCAAAAGACGGACAAGTTAGGCAGAACAAGACTAACATGGACGAGTAACATCAAAAGATGGACAAATCAGGCAAAACAAGACTAACATGGACGAGTAACATCAAAAGATGGACAAATCAGGCAGAACAAGACTAACATGGACGAGTAACATCAAAAGACGGACAAGTTAGGCAGAACAAGACTAACATGGACGAGTAACATCAAAAGATGGACAAATCAGGCAGAACAAGACTAACATGGACGAGTAACATCAAAAGATGGACGAGTAACATCAAAAGATGGACAAATCAGGCAGAACAAGACTAACATGGACGAGTAACATCAAAAGATGGACAAATCAGGCAGAACAAGACTAACATGGACGAGTAACATCAAAAGACGGACAAGTCAACCTATGACAACCTGCACCATCAAAGCAAGAGACAGAGCGGAATGGCGCTCCATGGTGGCCAACCTTCGATGCGGAGACGGCACTCGATGTTGTTGATGATGATGATGATTATATGGCTGTGAAACATGGAGAACAGCAAAACTGACAATCATAAAGATACATGCCTTCATCAATAGATGCTTGCGCAGAATGAAAGGGTATAACTGGTAGGACAAAATTACTAAAAACATAGACTTATGGGAAAGTACCAGTCAAATACTAGTGCATAAAGAGATACAGCGAAGACGATGGCGCTGGATAGGACACACACTGCAGAATCCAACTGAGATCAATAATAATGTGCCATCAATAATAATGTGCCATCAATAATAATGTGTCATCAATAATAATGTGCCATCAATAATAATGTGCCATCAATAATAACGTGCCATCAATAATAATGTGCCATCAATAATAACGTGCCATCAATAATAAGGTGTCATCAATAATAATGTGCCATCAATAATAACGTGCCATCAATAATAACGTGCCATCAATAATAACGTGCCATCAATAATAATGTGCCATCAATAATATGGTGTCATTAATAATAATGTGCCATCAATAATACTGTGCCATCAATAATAACGTGCCATCAATAATAATGTGCCATCAATAATAACGTGCCATCAATAATAATGTGACATCAATAATAATGTGCCATCAATAATAATAATGTGCCATCAATAATAATGTGCCATCAATAATAATGTGCCTCAATAATAATGTGCCATCAATAATAATGTGACATCAATAATAATGTGACATTGGGACGTTTGAAGTTAACAAGAATGGTAGAACATAAGACTCTGGAAGTGTATGAGTTGATAGCTCATTGGCGAACATGAGGACAGAGAAGACATGTTTTAGCAGCTCAACAAAACATTACCAGTTATATTTGGGGTCTGAAAAATAAATAGTTGATTTTATTTATAATTTCGCTTATTAATTTTAGCTTTGTTGGAATTATTTGTGGTTTCTCTATTGTTTCACATAATAATCTCTTTTAAAATGTCGTGCTTCATTTGTCTGGCGGTTTTTGCCAGACTTTTTGACGATTCTATTATAACGTTATGCCAAGTTGGAGATGCTCATGACTATTATTTTGCCTTCACAATAACTTCTAATTTTCTTTGTTCTCCTTCGTTCTGGTGCCTTCTTTACCTTTGTTCTATCCTCCGCTTTCTTTTTTTTTTTTTTAATCCAGTTTTGAACAAAGCATTAATTGCGTCAGTTAATGTGAACATTTCATACAAAAATACACTATGTCTTTGTTTCTCTTTTATTTTAATAATCTTTAATAATCTGTAGCTCTGTAAGGTCTTCTCTCGTGATGTAGTGGTTAGATAAAGATGATCAACGATGCAAGATTGCACACATATTGTTTGACATATTGTTTAAAACTATATTTGCCACATGTGTTCTGTCTAATGTAAAGGTAAATTAGGAGACTTGGATCGGCGTCTTAACACGCGAGTTTTCACCCATATATGCTCCTTAGTGTGTATCTGTGTTAGTCATGTGTCACATCTTTGTGTGTGCATGTTTAGGTTAGTGATATCTCATATCTTTGTGTGCATGATTATGTTAGTCATATCTCATATCTTTGTGTGTGCATGTCTGTGTATGTCACATCTCATATCCTTGTGTGTGCATGGCTATGTAAGTCACATCTCATATCTTTGTGTGTGCATGTTTAGGTTAGTGATATCTCATATCTTTGTGTGCATGATTATGTTAGTCATATCTCATATCTTTGTGTGTGCATGTCTGTGTATGTCACATCTCATATCCTTGTGTGTGCATGGCTATGTAAGTCACATCTCATATCTTTGTGTGTGCATGTCTATGTTGGTCATATCTCATATCTTTGTGTGCATGTCTATGTTAGGCATGTGTCATATCTTTGTGTGTGCATGTCTGTGTCAGTCATATCTCATATCTTTATGTGCATATTTATGTTAGTCATGTGTCATATATCTTGATGTGTGTCAGTGTTAGTCATGCCTCGTATCGCTATGTGCATGTCTGTGTTGGTCACATCTCACATCTTTGTGTGTGCATGTCTGTGTTAGTCACATCTCATATCTTTGTATGTACATGTCTGTGTTAGTCACCTCTAGTGACTCGGGCAGATGGTGCTCGCAAACCTGAGAGGGCCGACCATCTAAGGGCAGAATCCCCCTACAGAAAAGATCATCTGCTCCTTGCAGGAAGATTGGGGACAATCAAAGGCTAAGGAAAGCTAACCTGAATAAAATGCTGGCTGAAATCGGATGCACTGGGCCACTGGCGCAGAACACAGTGCAACGTTTTAACGGGTGTTCGATCAGAGTGGATCTGGCAGACTCTGACTTCATGTGAGAGTCTGGAATCCTACTCTGATTGAGTCCTGATCGCAGAGAGAGAGAGAGAGAGAGAGATATGTGCTCGGCCGCCTATCCAGAAGTGTTCGGAGACTTCTGGATAGTGTCGCTTCAAGCATCGAAACACAGGATGCGTGGCGGTATTCCTCACCTTCCCAGAGTACTACCCTGGTACACTCTCACTGCTTCCAGTTGGAATCTAACACAGGTTGTCCGAACGTCGGTAACCTAGTCGGGTGGTTTTCCCAACTAAGCTACCGAGGCCCCCATACATTCTGTTGTGTGAGTCTATTGGGGTAAATCTGATTTTCTCCGATTCTTGTCCATGATGAAAAAAAATTAGAAAAAATGGTATGGTAAAAGATTTACTTAACGAAATACCATTTTTTTTTCAATTCTCCCTAGCATTTCGCTTTACTGCAGCTTCGTATTTTGATGCATTCATTTACATTTCCTTGACTTGACACGCCCATGATGAAGGATATTTTCTCCTGATCTTGATCTGGATGGTTGGTGACCTAACAATCCGCCATCTTGAAACATTTATTGTTAGTGAGTCAGAAATCTCCAATCTTCGAATTTACCTTGAACAAAAAAAAAAAAAACAGTAAAAAATTCAATCACTTTGTACTTCTTGGAAGCTGCATAGAGCAAGGGGAGACACAATGACGGGAATTAGAATCAGAATAGCAAAGGCAGCAATGATTTTTTAGAATCCTTGATAAAATATGGGAGCTGCGATAGCTCAGTGGTTAGTGAAATGGATTATAAAGGACAAGGGGGTAGGGTTCGATCCCAACCAACGACTTCCGGGTTCACCCAGCCTTAAATGGGTACCGGATTTTTTCGGGGAAAGTAAAGCGGCACGGGCGTAATACCGACCACATTACCCCAAAAATCATGTGCTGAAGGTCTGTAAAATATAGGGTCACTAACACCATATTTCCCTAAACGCCACTTGGCGTGACTGGGGCTCTTTGCTTTTTTTTAAATAACATATGGAAATCAAATTAACTAAGCACAAAAACAAAGCTGAAGATTTTAAAATCAAATGTATAATAAATTCTTACCTATGCATACGAGAGCTGGAAAACAACTAAAGAAACAGAAAATAAATTTCGTGCATTTGAAAACAAATACACTGTACACCATGGAACAAATTCAAGTCTGGTGCAGATGTAAGCGAAATGACAGTCTAAAGATATCATTTATAATCAAGATAGGAAGGTGGACAAATGTTGGTCATGTGATGAGTAGGGGCAACAAGAGAATCTCAGATCAGGTCCTCGAATGGGAATCAGGAAGTAAAAGAAAAAAAGGCCGACTAAGAGAAACGTTAAATAGTTGTACAAGCAAGAAGTAACAACAACAGGCATCACCTCTTTTACCAAAATGGAGAGGCTCGTCAAAAACAGGGGGGGGGGGTGTGGCGAGATATAATGTGGATTCTGTGCGTGATAGCAGTGATTGTTGGAGAGTCTAGAATTATTGCTTAATCTTTGTCTAGAATTGTCAATAGTCATGCAGTCAGTCAGACAGACAGACAGATATAGATAGACAGACAGACAGACAGATATAGATAGACAGACAGACAGATATAGACAGACAGACAGACAGATATAGATAGACAGACAGACAGACAGACAGATATAGATAGACAGACAGACAGAAAAATGAAGACGATCGTCACGTGGTGTAAACGTAATTCCCACATGGGAAAAGGAATATTGTTGGACCCTACCAGACAACGGGAGCCGCTCTAGCTCAGTGGTTAGTGAACTGGACTACATAGGACAAGAGGTCGGGTTCGATCCTGATCGACGGCTTCCAGGTTCACCCAGCCTTAAATAGGTACCGGTTTTTTTTTTCTGGGAAAGTAAAGCGGCACGGGCGTAACACCGACCACAATACCCCATAAATCATGTGCTGAAGTGTATCTTCGGGGGCCTCGGTAGCCTAGTTGGGAAAACCACCCGACTGGAGTACCAACGTTCGGACAGCCCGTAATCGATTCCCACTGGGATCAGTGTGAATTCTACTCGTGGTTGGGAAATAAAAATACCCCCACGGTCGACCCAGCCGTTGGCAGAAATGGGTACCAGGGTATTACCTTGGGAAGGTGAGGAATGTTGCCTCGCATCTGAGTTTCGATGCTTGAGGCGACACTATACAGACATCTCCGAACATTTCTAGATAGACGGCCGAGCACATATGGGTGGAAACTCGCGTGCTAAGACGCCGGTTCAAGTCTCGTACTTTACCCTTGACCTTTACAGAGATACCAGGTCTAAACATTAATAAAACTAAAACTATACTCAATAACCTAAGATATGCTGATGATACTGTACTACTAGCAGAAAATATTAAAGAACTACAACAATTACTTAATGAAATAAACATAACAAGCAAACAATATGGACTAGATATGGATATCAAAAAAGACTAAAACTATGATCATAAACAAAGAAAATTCTCAAGACCTACAAATAAATATCAAAGTTGAAGGAATACATCTGGAGACAGTTCAGAGCTACAACTACCTTGGACATACTAAAACCAGTGATGGAAAATATAAAACTGAAATAAACAAAAGAATAGGTATGGCAAAAAGTAATTTTAATGCCATGAAAAATATACTAACAAGAGAACAAATAACACCGGGGCTGAAATTAAGAATAGCAAAATGTAACATCTTCTCAATATTCCTGTATGTTGCAGAAATATGGACATTAGAAAAGAAAACAGAACAGAAAATTGAAGCCTTTGAAATGTGGATTTTTAGAAGAATAGGTAGAATTGGATGGAAACAAAAGATAACAAACGACGAAGTTTTAAAACAACTAAAAATAAAAAGAGAACTACTAAAATTAATTCAGACAAGAGAAATGAAATTTGTAGGGCATGTTATAAGACACAACAGCCTCTGCAATTAATATTGGAAGGGAAAATACAAGGTAAAAGAGGCAGAGGCAGACCAAGACTAACATGGACGAGTAACATGAAAAGATGGACAAATCAATCTATGACTGCCTACACCATCAAAGCAAGAGACAGAGTAGAATGGCGATCCATGGTAGCCAACCTTCGTTGCGGAGACGGCACTCAATGATGATGATGATAATTTAAATCATGTAGAATTGATAACTTAAATAGAAGTCATAGCTGCTTGTTTCAATCACAAATTAGTATTTTAATTGTTACCCAAATATATTGTTATATTTATGAACGAACCGAAGGAAAGTCGGTTCCATTTTGTTCTTGAGATTGACATTTGAATGGAGTGGCCCTATTTGGCGACACCTCACAACGATATGCATGTTCTAGAATCGTTAATTTATGTGCCAGTGATACTTTAGCTGAAGAATGTTTATGTGAAGAATTACTTCACAAATGTCATCAATTTGACCCTGTAAAACAATCATATTTGAACCAGAAATATTGTACAAGTTTTGTTATCACCAGTATCACCAACCTCAGCACCCCTCGAGGAAAACTGGACTCATCCCGATCTCATTTGGATGGAAATTTGATCGCACAAAAGTCTTGAGTGCTACCCGATCCAGCCTTCAGCATCATTAAGTGCCTGTCTCGGCATTGAAGGTTGGCAACCATGGAGCGCTATTCCGCTCTGTCTCTTGCGTTGATGGTGCAAGTTTTCAAAGGCTGACTTGTCCATCATTTGATGTTACTCGTCCATGTTAGTCTTGATCTGCCTCTGCCTCTTTTACCTTGTATTTCCTCTTTCAAGATTACTTTTAGTAGGCTACTGCGTCTTTTAAAATGCTCCAAAAATATCATGTGTCTTGTTTGAATTGTGTTTGTTAGTTCTCTTTTCTATTTTAGCTGTTTTAAGACTTCATCATTTGCTTTCTTTTTTTCCATCCAATTCTTCATATTCTTCTATAAATCCACATTTCAAAGACTTCATTTTCCGTTCTAATTTCTTGTTTAATGTCCATGTTTCTGCACCATACAGGAATGTTGAGAAGATATAACATTTTGCTGATTCAAATATAAAATAAATAGAACATCATCGCCCTCCCCAGAAATAAAAAAAGAAAGATATTTACAGTATTTTCTCATTACTTTGGTATGTGTGTGTGTGTGTGTGGGGGGGGGGTTATATTACCGGGAGATAAAGGTCGTTTGTCGTGTGCTGTCCCCCCGAGGTGTTCGGGTGAGAGATTTCATCATCGATAGAAAACAAACTGGGATTGGAACCCGCGTTATCCTAGTATGAAGCTCAACAAGTTATCGGCCACCAGCTCTCCAAACATCTCTCGCTGATTGAAATATCCAACAAACCGGATCGACAATCAGCATCGCTGATGATTCCAAAGAAGGATAGCGATTTCTAATTTACTTTTTTAAATTTAAATGTCAGTTTGACTTTCATTTTTCATTATTATTATTATTCTTGGTATCACTTGGAAATATAAAGTGACAAACGTGGAGGTCATGACTTGCACAGGCCTCCCGAATATCTACACGCTGCTCAAACAACGTAGGTTACGCTGGCTTTGCCATGTACACCGTATGAAAGATGGCCGCATACCGAAAGCTCTACTCTACGGACAACTGGCAGATGGTAAAAGAACTAGGGGCCGCCCAATACTTCGATTTGTAGATGTGTGTAAACGCGACATGAAGACTCTGAACATAAACCCTGCAGCATGGGAAGACATAGCTGCAGACCGCAATCTCTGGAAAGACACTCTAAAGGTTCACATCAAACAAGAAGCAGACAGATTCATAGAGAAAGAGAATACACGACGGAAGAAAAGAAAAAAATAACATTTCTAGGGGCACTGAAATTATAGCTATAGAGAGAGCACTCAAAAGGATATTTGTAGACTTTGAATGTGACACCATCGCACCGGAAGATATTTACATTTTCTCGGATTCAAAATCAGCACTCGAAGCAATTGAAAGTGGACTAACATTCGAGGTTTCCAATATAAGATCTTTATCCAACCAACTCTTCACTACCTATGGCGTGGCTGTAACCCTACAATGGATCCCTGGTCACATCGGAATTGCGGGAAATGAGAGAGCGGATAGGTTGGCTAAACTAGGAGCATCTCTACCACAGCTTCCTGTTCAAGTTAGCCTCAAAACATGCAAGCAAATTTTGAGATACAACTACCACGAGGAATGGTTAAATATGTGGGCTTCAGCTAAGACTGGACGCCTACTCTACAATATATCAAACAAAACCAGACCCCCTCGACCCTGTGGGGGAGCTCAGACGAAGGGATCAAAGCCTGATATCCCAGCTGAGAACAGGCCATGCTCCTACCAATCAACACCTGAATAGAATAAAAACACAACATGACCCAATGTGCAGACACTGCCGTCAACAATCTGAGACAGTAGATCACCTCCTACTACACTGCCGTCAACAATCTGAGACAGTAGATCACCTGCTACTACACTGTCGCCAACAATCTGAGACAGTAGATCACCTGCTACTACACTGCCGTCAACAATCTGAGACAGTAGATCACCTGCTACTACACTGCCGTCAACAATCTGAGACAGTAGATCACCTGCTACTACACTGCCGTCAACAATCTGAGACAGTAGATCACCTGCTACTACACTGCTGTCAACAATCTGAGACAGTAGATCACCTGCTACTACACTGCCGTCAACAATCTGAGACAGTAGATCACCTGCTACTACACTGCCGTCAACAATCTGAGACAGTAGATCACCTGCTACTACACTGCTGTCAACAATCTGAGACAGTAGATCACCTGCTACTACACTGCTGTCAACAATCTGAGACAGTAGATCACCTGCTACTACACTGCCGTCAACAATCTGAGACAGTAGATCACCTGCTACTACACTGCTGTCAACAATCTGAGACAGTAGATCACCTGCTACTACACTGTTGTCAACAATCTGAGACAGTAGATCACCTGCTACTACACTGTCATCAACAATCTGAGACAGTAGATCACCTGCTACTACACTGTTGTCAACAATCTGAGACAGTAGATCACCTGCTACTACACTGTTGTCAACAATCTGAGACAGTAGATCACCTGCTACTACACTGTCGTCAACAATCTGAGACAGTAGATCACCTGCTACTACACTGTCATCAACAATCTGAGACAGTAGATCACCTGCTACTACACTGTCATCAACAATCTGAGACAGTAGATCACCTGCTACTACACTGCCGTCAACAATCTGAGACAGTAGATCACCTGCTACTACACTGCCACCAACAATCTGAGACAGTAGATCACCTGTTACTACACTGTCGCCAACAATCTGAGACAGTAGATCACCTGCTACTACACTGCTGTCAACAATCTGAGACAGTAGATCACCTGCTACTACACTGTTGTCAACAATCTGAGACAGTAGATCACCTGCTACTACACTGCTGTCAACAATCTGAGACAGTAGATCACCTGCTACTACACTGTTGTCAACAATCTGAGACAGTAGATCACCTGCTACTACACTGTCGCCAACAATCTGAGACAGTAGATCACCTGCTACTACACTGCCACCAACAATCTGAGACAGTAGATCACCTCCGACTACACTGCCGTCAACAATCTGAGACAGTAGATCACCTGCTACTACACTGCCACCAACAATCTGAGACAGTAGATCACCTCCTACTACACTGTCATCAACAATCTGAGACAGTAGATCACCTCCTACTACACTGTCATCAACAATCTGAGACAGTAGATCACCTGCTACTACACTGTCATCAACAATCTGAGACAGTAGATCACCTGCTACTACACTGTCGTCAACAATCTGAGACAGTAGATCACCTGCTACTACACTGTCGCCAACAATCTGAGACAGTAGATCACCTCCTACTACACTGCCGCCAACAATCTGAGACAGTAGATCACCTGCTACTACACTGCCGCCAACAATCTGAGACAGTAGATCACCTCCTACTACACTGCCGCCAACAATCTGAGACAGTAGATCACCTGCTACTTCACTGTCCCCATTTACAAAATCGACGGAGCATGTTACTCCCACTATTTCCATCCATCAATAGCACAATGTAGTACTCTTCAGCTGTACAACTGAGAAGGACCTGCGCCTTCATGCGAGAGGCACTAAGCTGTAAAGAGCTCATAGCCCACGGCTAACAAGGAGATTAAGTCAAGTCAAAGGGCGCTGAAAAATCCATAGTTAACAATGACTGACGGAGGCTACTAGTTAGTAGTTTTCATATTAATGTATTATTACTACATTAGGTAATGACACTACCTTTGTCAAATAATTTAATTAGAATATATCTATATATAAGCTTTCCAAAAAATGAGGAAGATACTATGCAATCCATCTTTGACAATAGAGACAAGAAAAAGAGTTCTTAAATGTTATGTAGAGCCAGTCTTAACATATGGATGAGAATCATGGACAATAGGACAACAGACAAGAAAATCACTGGAGTCTGCAGAAATGTGGTTTTACAGAAGAATATTGAGAATACCATGGACAGCTAAGAAGAATAATGAAAACGTTCTGAAAGAGCCCAAAGCAAAACGAGAGCTAATTTCCAATATTAGGAAGAAACAATCATCATTTTTTGACCATGTAATGAGAAGAAAACAACTGGAATATATTGCAACAACTGGGAAAATTGAGGGACGAAGAGAAAGAGAGAAGTAAAGAGAAAAGAGACCAGACAGCTTAAGAGAATGGCTTGGCAGAAGGTTAACAACAGAAATGATAAATAACTGTCGAGATAGAAAGTTGTGGAGAGACATGATCACCTACGCCAGCAGTCCCGGTACTTGATGATGATGATGAGAATATATCTGTCCTCATTTATTGATTGTTCAGCGACGAGCTATTTTCATATTCTTCAGGCTTTTTTTTTTCTTGTTACCATTGTATCGCTTCCCCGATGAAGACATATTGATCGAAACGTCGGTTTTCTCATAATTATTGAAATTGCTGAATTATTTATATGCGTTCAAATTCCCGTGGGTAATTATGTTTACAGCAATACATGTCTATTTTCACTGTTGGCATTGCAGCATAGCGGACACTCCCATAGGTACTGTGTCGTTTTCAGCAGATGAGGAAATGTATATTTGTTTCTTCAAGATTTTTTTAAAATCATAAACCGTGTTGAAGCTCCCACCTATACCACCATAGCCAGTCATATCCTATCTCCTCCCCACTCTTACAAACACACACAGTGAGCCAGACAAACACGCGATCGTATTTTAGCGATGTTGACAGCCAAGAGCCGAACTGCGTTCTGATTCACATTGACTATATCGCCAAGCTAACGCGTTATAACTACTGCAGCATTTGACAACTACTTCCGCTTCTTCTCCTTCAATCTCTTCTTCTCCTCTTCTTCCACTTCTTTTTCTTCGTGCCATTCTTCCTCCACTTCTTCTTCCACTTCCTCTCCATTCCCTCTTCCACTTCTTTTTCTCCATTTCTTCTTCCACTTCTCATTCTTCTTCTTCTTCTTTTTTGTCAATACCAATAATACTTTATGGGAGACAACACCAGAAAAAAACAAGCATGAAACTGTCAACAAATTCGAAAACATAAGGTCACTCGATGTCAACAACGATGGCTGCCTAGTAGAGCTTCAATGAAGCGTGTTACTTCACTAAGACTTCACTATTGAAAGTGAAAGTAAAGAAGCCAGACGTGAACATTCACTCCAGCAACTAGACCACCTCTTCTTCGTGCTTCTAGACTACATGGCCAACGTCGTGTCTCTAGACTACATGGCCAACGTCGTGCCTCTAGACTACATGGCCAACGTCGTGCCTCTAGACTACATGGCCGATGTCGTGCCTCTAGACTACATGGCCAACGTCGTGCCTCTAGACTACATGGCCAACGTCGTGTCTCTAGACTACATGGCAGACGTGGTGCCTCTAGACTACATGGCCGATGTCGTGCCTCTAGACTACATGGCCAACGTCGTGCCTCTAGACTACATGGCCAACGTCGTGCCTCTAGACTACATGGCCGATGTCGTGCCTCTAGACTACATGGCCAACGTCGTGCCTCTAGACTACATGGCCAACGTCGTGCCTCTAGACTACATGGCAGACGTCGTGCCTCTAGACTACATGGCCAACGTCGTGTCTCTAGACTACCTGGCCGATGTGGTGACTCTAGACTACCTGGCCGATGTGGTGCCTCTAGATGTATACCAATAATACTTTATGGGAGACAACACCAGAAAAAAACAGGCATGAAACTGTCAACAAATTCGAAAACATAAGGTCACTCGATGTCAACAACGATGGTTGCCTAGTAGAGCTTCAATGAAGCGTGTTACTTCACTAAGACTTCACTATTGAAAGTGAAATTAAAGAAGCCAGACCTGAACAAGCACTCCAGCAACTGGACCACCTCTTAACAAATCATCAGAGATAAAATGCTTCAGAAAAATTGTCCAATTGAGAAAAAAAAAAGAAATAGAAAATAATCTTCAGAATAATTTCAAATGTTCTGTGTAGACAAAATAACCAGGAAAATGATCTTCAGAATAATTTCAAATGTTCCGTGTAGACAAAATAACCAGGAAAATAATCTTCAGAATAATTTCAAATGTTCCGTGTAGACCAAATAACCAGGAAAATGATCTTCAGAATAATTTCAAATGTTCCGTGTAGACAAAATAACCAGGAAAATGATCTTCAGAATAATTTCAAATGTTCCGTGTAGACAAAATAACCAGGAAAATGATCTTCAGAATAATTTCAAATGTTCTGTGTAGACAAAATAACCAGGAAAATGATCTTCAGAATAATTTCAAATGTTCCGTGTAGACAAAATAACCAGGAAAATGATCTTCAGAATAATTTCAAATGTTCCGTGTAGACAAAATAACCAGGAAAATAATCTTCAAAATAATTTTAAATGTTCCGTGTAGACAAAATAACCAGGAAAATGATCTTCAGAATAATTTCAAATGTTCCGTGTAGACAAAATAACCAGGAAAATGATCTTCAAAATAACTTCAAATGTTCTGTGTTGACAAAATAACCAGGAAAATGATCTTCAGAATAATTTCAAATGTTCCGTGTAGACAAAATAACCAGAATAATGATCTTCAGAATATTTCAAATGTTCCGTGTAGACAAAATAACCAGGAAAATGATCTTCAGAATAATTTCAAATGTTCTGTGTAGACAAAATAACCAGGAAAAAGATCTTCAGAAAATTGAAAATAAATGAAACCGGGTTAACAGACTTTATTAAGAAAAGAAAACCGGCACTGTTTTTGTTGTTGATGTTATTATGGTCATCATTACTGCACACTGGGCAAGTCCGCGTGGAGACCATTTGAAAAATGGGCTGACCAACGTGCACGAACTCCGTGACACGGACTTTGATGCACGGTGTGAGTAGGTTTTTGCTGACACTTTTCCACGAACATTGGTCATATTTATGGCTTACACTTTTATATTTAAATTGCGAAGGGTTATTTAACGTGCGCGTTTGCACATGAGACCTCCTATTTATTGCCTTAATCCGTGAGGGCTAGACATAAGATCACACAACCCAAGAAAGAGATCAAAGGGCAACGTCACGAAAAACAAAACGGATTCATTTTTCCCATTTTTTGAAAATTCACCACCTTCGTGGTAAGCTTTCACCCGGGTCATTCCTGTCCAAAGTTTGACTTCATGCCTCTAGTCTACCTGGCCGACATCGTGCCTCAAGTCTACCTGGCCGACATCGTGCCTCAAAACTACCTGCTGGCCTACGTCGTGCCTCTAGACTACATGGCCTATGTTCTGCCTCTAGACTACCTGCTGGCCTACGTCGTGCCTCTAGTCTACCTGGCCGACATCGTGCCTCAAAACTACCTGGCATACGTCGTGCCTCAATACTACCTGGCCGACGTCGTGCCTCTAGACTACCTGCTGGCCTACGTCGTGCCTCTAGACTACATGGCCGACGTCGTGCCTCTAGACTACATGGCCGACGTCGTGCCTCTAGACTACCTGCTGGCCTACGTCGTGCCTCTAGACTACATGGCCTACGTCGTGCCTCTAGACTACATGGCCGACGTCGTGCCTCTAGACTACATGGCCGATGTCGTGCCTCTAGACTACCTGCTGGCCTACGTCGTGCCTCTAGACTACATGGCCGACGTCGTGCCTCTAGACTACATGGCCGTCGCCGTGCCTCTACACTAACATGGCGACGTCGTGCCTCTAGACTACATGGCCGATGTGGTGCCTCTAGACTACATGGCCGATGTGGTGCCTCTAGACTACATGGCCAACGTCGTGCCTCTAGACTACATTGCCGATGTGGTGCCTCTAGACTACATGGCAACGTCGTGCCTCTAGACTACATGGCCAACGTCGTGCCTCTAGACTACATGGCCGATGTGGTGCCTCTAGACTACATGGCCGATGTGGTGCCTCTAGACTACATGGCCAACGTCATGCCTCTAGACTACATGGCCAACGTCGTGTCTCTAGACTACATGGCCAACGTCGTGTCTCTAGACTACATAGCCAACGTCGTGTCTCTAGACTACATGGCCAACGTCGTGTCTCTAGACTACATGGTCAACGTCGTGTCTCTAGACTACATGGCCAACGTCGTGCCTCTAGACTACATGGCAAACGTCGTGTCTCTAGACTACATGGCCAACGTCGTGTCTCTAGACTACATGGCCGATATGGTGCCTCTAGACTACATGGTCAACGTCGTGCCTCTAGACTACATGGCCAACGTCGTGTCTCTAGACTACATGGCCGATGTGGTGCCTCTAGACTACATGGCCAACGTCGTGCCTCTAGACTACATGGCCAACGTCGTGCCTCTAGACTACATGGCCAACGTCGTGTCTCTAGACTACCTGGCCGATGTGGTGCCTCTAGACTACATGGCCAACGTCGTGTCTCTAGACTACCTGGCCGATGTGGTGCCTCTAGACTACATGGCCAACGTCGTGTCTCTAGACTACCTGGCCAACGTCGTGTCTCTAGACTACCTGGCCGATGTGGTGCCTCTAGACTACATGGCCAACGTCGTGTCTCTAGACTACCTGGCCGATGTGGTGCCTCTAGACTACATGGCCAACGTCGTGTCACTAGACTACCTGGCCGATGTGGTGCCTCTAGACTACCTGGCCGATGTGGTGCCTCTAGACTACCTGGCCGATGTGGTGCCTCTAGACTACCTGGCCGATGTGGTGCCTCTAGACTACCTGGCCGATGTGGTGCCTCTAGACTACCTGGCCAACGTCGTGTCTCTAGACTACCTGGCCGATGTGGTGCCTCTAGACTACATGGCCAACGTCGTGTCTCTAGACTACCTGGCCGATGTGGTGCCTCTAGACTACATGGCCAACGTCGTGCCTCTAGACTACATGGCCAACGTCGTGTCTCTAGACTACCTGGCCGATGTGGTGCCTCTAGACTACATGGCCAACGTCGTGTCTCTAGACTACATGGCCAACGTCGTGCCTCTAGACTACATGGCCAACGTCGTGCCTCTAGACTACATGGCCAACGTCGTGCCTCTAGACTACATGGCCAACGTCGTGCCTCTAGACTACATGGCCAACGTCGTGCCTCTAGACTACATGGCCAACGTCGTGCCTCTAGACTACATGGCCGATGTCGTGCCTCTAGACTACCTGGCCGATGTGGTGCCTCTAGACTACATGACCAACGTCGTGCCTCTAGACTACATGGCCAACGTCGTGTCTCTAGACTACCTGGCCGATGTGGTGCCTCTAGACTATCTGGTCGACGTCATGCCTCTTGATTACCTGGCCGATATCGTGCCTCTAGTGGCTTTTTTTTTTAGCATCACCATACCAAGTGACGTATAGGGAATATGGTGTTAGTGACCATCATTTTTTGCAGACCTTCTGTAAAAAAATATTGGGGTAATGTGGTCGGTTTTACGATCGTGCCACTTTAATTTCCGAGAAACAATCCGGTACCCATTTTAGGCTGGGTGAACCCGGAAACCGTCGATCAGGATCGAACAGTATCGAAAATAAGAAAGAAAATTAAAATTGACATTAACTTAGCGAAGAACGGTGATTTCCTGTGCTGCTAGTGGCGAGGAAGAGAAAGATTATTGTTTGAAATGGAACTCACTTTCCCTAAAAACACATCAAATTATTTGTAATTACCCCTCGACGCTGAAAAGCAGATGAGGAAGGAAAGAAGAAGAAGATATTATGTCTCTTTATCTTCTCTCTCTCTTTCTCTCTCTCTCTCTCTCTCTCTCTCTCTCTCTCTCTCTCTCTCTCTTTCTCGTTCTTCTGCCTCTTAGCACTACTGGCAAAGGGTTTGGTTACTTTCACATTCTTCTAGATCCGCTACACATGTACCTCTTTCATACTCCACGATCTGTGACTGTTAATGTCGATCGTCGAAACTACAAACTCCCTCTCAGGTTTTGTTGCTTCCATACTTCTTGCATTAGTTCACATGCAGTGGATTTATTGTGTCAAGCCAAACATAAAGCGACAATACACTACAAATACAGAGCGTTTCGCGAAAGATGACGTGGGCCAAAACAGAATAATCGTATGCAATTACAGATGATATATAGGGTGTCCGGTTAGCGCAATCGATAGGCGGTTGGCTTACCACGGCAACAGCCGGGGTTCGTACCCTGGCGAGGACACCTGGGTTTTACTAATTCCCTAAAAATTAGTACCTCTGAAGTCGGAGTAAATCTGCCTGCATGGCGAGGGGCATCCTGTAATGGGATAAAACAGACTTTACACGCAAAATTCAGTCCCACAAAAATTGAGTGGGTGGGACTTCGTCAGAGGTCAAAGCTGACGAAAGCGAACGAACGAACGAACAGATGATATATGTTGTTGTTGTTTTGTTTGTTTTGATTTTTGTTGTTTCTTGCACTGCCTCTGCGCACACACATTTCCAACGTAGAATAATCGTAGAATTCCAAACAGAATTTTCTTACATTTAGCGTTCGAATTCTGGGACGTTCAATGTTAAGGTCTTTCGAAATACGAGGCTCCACTGTATAGATCATGAATAGCTCAGAACTGATCTAGAAAACGACAAAATGAAAAGAGAACTACTAAACACCATTCAAACAAAACAAATGAGATGGAGATGTGACATGTTATAAGACACAACATCCTACTAAAAGTAATCTTCGAATGGAAATACAAGGTAAAAAAATCAGAGGCAGACCTAGATTAACTTGAACGAGCAACATCAAAAGATGGACAAGTCAGCCTATGACAAGATGCACTATAAAAGCAAGCACCAGAGTGGAATGGAACTCCATAGTAGCCAACCTTCGATACGGAGACGGCACTCAATGATGATGATGAGAAGACGATAGAACCAAGACATCTATGACTCAATAAAGGTTACACTGACGGTGACAAGCAAAATGTTTTAGACAGGGAGAGACATTCATACTGGCAGATAGGAGAGCAGTGTCCCCCGGCTCCCAATCAGTGTGCTACTTGATAAGGATGATCAATTAGAGACTTTTCATTTGAAATACAAAGACATTAGTGACAAATATACAAATTCGAATATCTCTGTTGGTACTTTGTTATCATCAAGCCACAAGCCTGCTGGCAAAGCTAATCATGTCTCTCCACAACTTTCAGTCTCCACATTTGTTGGTCTAGGCGATCATGTCTCTCCACAACTTTCAGTCTCTACATTTGTTGGTCTAGGCGATCATGTCTCTCCACAACTTTCAGTCTCTACATTTGTTGGTCTAGGCGATCATGTCTCTCCACAACTTTCAGTCTCCACATTTGTTGGTCTAGGCGATCATGTCTCTCCACAACTTTCAGTCTCCACATGTGTTGGTCTAGGCGATCATGTCTCTCCACAACTTTCAGTCTCTACATTTGTTGGCCTAGGCGATCATGTCTCTCCACAACTTTCAGTCTCTACATTTGTTGGTCTAGGCGATCATTTCTCTCCACAACTTTCAGTCTCTACATTTGATGGTCTAGGCGATCATGTCTCTCCACAACTTTCAGTCTCCACATTTGTTGGTCTAGGCGATCATGTCTCTCCACAACTTTCAGTCTCTACATTTGTTGGTCTAGGCGATCATGTCTCTCCACAACTTTCAGTCTCTACATTTGTTGCTCTAGGCGATCATGTCTCTCCACAACTTTCAGTCTCTACATTTGTTGGTCTAGGTGATCATGTCTCTCCATAACTTTCAGTCTCTACATTTGTTGGTCTAGGCGATCATGTCTCTCCACAACTTTCAGTCTCTACATTTGTTGGTCTAGGCGATCATGTCTCTCCACAACTTTCAGTCTCTACATTTGTTGGTCAGGCGATCATGTCTCTCCACAACTTTCAGTCTCTACATTTGTTGGTCCAGGCGATTAGGTCTCTCCACAACTTTCAGTCTCTACATTTGTTGGTCTAGGCAATCATGTCTCTCCACAACTTTCAGTCTCTACATTTGTTGGTCTAGGCGATCATTTCTCTCCACAACTTTCAGTCTCTACATTTGTTGGTCTAGGCGATCATGTCTCTAAACAACTTTCAGTCTCCACATTTGTTGGTCTAGGCGATCATGTCTCTAAACAACTTTCAGTCTCCACATTTGTTGGTCTAGGCGATCATGTCTCTCCACAACTTTCAGTCTCTACATTTGTTGGTCTAGGTGATCATGTCTCTCCATAACTTTCAGTCTCT
>JAVIAB010000047.1:31794851-31827351 GCA_032433765.1 Megaustenia siamemsis
ACTTCTACTCCTACTACTACCACTGTTACTTCTACTCCTACTACTACTACTGTTACTTCTACTCCTACTACTACTACTGTTACTTCTACACCTACTACTACTGTTACTTCTACTCCTATTACTACTGTTACTTCTACTCCTACTACTACTGTTATTTCTACTCCTACTACTACTACTGTTACTTCTACTCCTACTACTACAACTGTTACTTCTACTCCTACTACTACTACTGTTACTACTACTGTTACTTTTACTCCTACTACTACTACTGTTACTTCTACTCCTACTACTACTACTGTTACGTCTACTCCTACTACTACTGTTACTTCTACCTCTGCTACTACTGTTACTTCTACTCCTACTACTACTACTGTTACGTCTACTCCTACTACTACTGTTACTTCTACCTCTGCTACTACTGTTACTTCTACTCCTACTACTACTACTACTACTGTTACTTCTACTCCTACTACTACTACTATTACTTCTACTCCTACTACTACTACTGTTACTTCTACTCCTACTACTACTGTTACTTCTACTCCTACTACTACTGTTACTTCTACTCCTACTACTACTGTTATTTCTACTCCTACTACTACTACTGTTACTTCTACTACTGTTACTTCTACTCCTACTACTACTACTGTTACTTCTACTCCCACTACTACTACTGTTACTTCTACTGTTACTTCTACTCCTACTACTACTACTGTTACTTCTACTCCTACTACTACTACTGTTACTTCTACTGTTACTTCTACTCCTACTACTACTACTGTTACTTCTACTCCTACTACTACTACTGTTACTACTACTGTTACTTCTACTCCTACTACTACTACTGTTACTTCTACTCCTACTACTACTGTTACTTCTACCTCTACTACTACTGTTACTACTACTGTTACTTCTACTCCTACTACTACTACTACTGTTACTTCTACTCCTACTACTACTACTGTTACTTCTACTCCTACTACTCCTACTACTACTACTGTTACTTCTACTCCTACTACTACTACTGTTACTTCTACTCCTACTACTACTACTGTTACCTCTACTCCTTCTACTACTGTTACTTCTACCTCTGCTACTACTGTTACTTCTACTCCTACTACTTCTACTCCTACTACTACTACTGTTACTTCTACTCCTACTACTACTGTTACTTCTACTCCTACTACTTCTACTCCTACTACTACTACTGTTACTTCTACTCCTTCTACCACTGTTACTTCTACCTCTGCTACTACTGTTACTTCTACTCCTACTACTTCTACTCCTTCTACTACTGTTACTTCTACCTCTGCTACTACTGTTACTTCTACTCCTTCTACTTCTACTCCTACTACTGTTACTTCTACTCCTACTACTACTACTGTTACTTCTACTCCTACTACTACTACTGTTACTTCTACTCCTACTACTACTACTGTTACTTCTACTCCTACTACTACTACTACTGTTACTTCTACTCCTACTACTACTACTGTTACTTCTACTCCTACTATCTATCTATCTATCTATTGACCTTTCGAGCCGTAACCGGCCCATAGGGCGTAGACCAAGATACACCTTCTCCTATATGAATTTTTGTTCTAGCAGTTTTCTTTTAAAGATATTTTATCAAATCTCGCCATCTGTCTCTGTTCTGTGCAAGCAGTTCTATCTCATTGAGGGAGCCGATTCCTGCTGCTCTTGCCTCTCTCATCAATGTTCTTCTCAGTGTCTCCCTGGGTCTTCCTCTTTTTCTTTTACCTGTTGTTTCCCATATGAGGGCTTGCTTTGCTATTCGATTATTATCTCTTCTCATCACATGTCCAACGTATGACCATCGTCTTTTCTTTATTACTGAAGATATTAGTTTCTACTCCTACTACTACGACTATAACTCCCTTTTCATCCCCGTATATTTTCTGACGCCAACAATGCACACAGAGAGTAGCATTTCCTAAAAGACCACTGGCGTCTCTATACGGTTAATCGTGACTACCCAGAACCTAAATATATTACTATTATTATACCTATACTATTATTATACCTATACTATTATTATACCTATACTATTATTATAACAACGTGGCCACTTTTATAGCTTACAGATCATTCAGCAAAGCACAGTATCGATAAAAAGAGGTTCGATACCTGGGCATCATGCAGCCTATTATTTCGCTCTATTTAGCGTTTATGTTTTATTCCCAAATGTCGTTCAATACTTATGTCCGATTACTGTTTATATACGTCTATATTCGGATATTCCAAATTATTTATAGACCTGACTTCACCGTCACACAACAGTCACTTATTACAAAAGACCTTGCCCTTTTAAAAGAGTCTGTATGATTTGTTCCCCTGAAGACATTGACGCAGCAGCCCACGAAGTCCGTCACTGATTGAAATCAGATGTGCTTGCGTTATCTGTTGCAGGACTGATCAATACGTGGATCACCGGGTCGCCGTTTCAGATGTGTCTGTCTGTCTATACGAGGCCTTCTTAATTGGTTTTTCCCCCCTTGTAGTTAGGTTATCACTACCTAGAAGGAATGTGTTGTTATATGCTAGACCTAGGCACCTCTGCTTATTTTAATGATAAAATGGCCTTTTCTTGTTTATTATTTGGTTCAAAACTTGATACTCTACATTGTCGACACCTAACACGACATTAGTTTATGAGTAGATAAATTAGGTTGTCTTTTAATTTGCAATTTTCGACCAAATATATCCGACTTCAGCATGACGTGTTTTGATAAAGAGGTTGCTTTTCCTCGCGGTTCCATCTCAACTGGCCAAACTAGACTAGTTTGTCTGTTTCTAGAGATACCGTGACAAGATGGGACAGCATCTGGTTAGTTCATCGATCCTGACATAGTCAGCTTTGAGTCGCTGAGCACTTTTAATCATGTTGCTGGCACGCCTCACAGTGACATGTGAGTGATAGTCCTATAATTTGACAGCGAAGCCATGTACAGTTGTTCTGAATATTTTAGATTCCACTCATTCAAATTTCTATTTTGTGAGACTGAGTGAAATGTGTAACGCCAGGCACTAATCACACTAATCACTATGTTGCTTAATGAATGTTTATATTGATTATATTCCAGACCATGTTTATCTGACCAACTTTTACCTTTCCAACAATCCCATTTTTGTCGGTAAAAAAAGAAATAAAGAGGAAGAAGATTATGTTCAGCCAAGTGGTAGAGGATACCCACATTGAGAGCATGTGACCATGGACAGCAACTTTGAGAGATTCCTTTTGTATTGAGGTGCAGTCATCTTCTTGCAATAAAGGGTCGTTGGGGCACCACTGACAGACTTTAACTGAGGGTCGTTGGGGTATCACTGACAGACTTCGTCATACTTTACCTGAGGGTCGTTGGGGTATCACTGACAGACTTCGTCATACTTTACCTGAGGGTCGTTGAGGTATCACTGACAGACTTTACCTGAGGGTCGTTGGGGTATCACTGACAGACTTCGTCATACTTTACCTGAGGGTCGTTGGGGTACCACTGACAGACTTTACCTGAGGGTCGTTGGGGTACCACTGACAGACTTTACCTGAGGGTCGTTGGGGTATCACTGACGGACTTCGTCAAACTTCTCTTTTTCTTCCTATCTTCATTCATTCTTTGTGATTCTACAAAGTCGAGACCTGTCCATTCTTTGATGTTATCTTCCTATTACATTTTTTTGTTTACCTCTCCGTCTTGCCCCTTTCTTGGAAAAAAAGTAAAGTATCCCCGGCACGCCAAGTGCCGTATAGGGAATATGGTGTTAGTGACCATACATTTTACAGACCTTCGGTACATGATTTTTGAGGTAATGTGGTCGGTATTACGCCCGTGCCGCTTCACTTTCCAAGAAAAAAAATCCGGTACCCATTAAAGGCTGGGTGAACCCGGAAGCCGTCGGTTGGGATCGAACCCTACCCCTTGTCCTTTGTAGTCCAGTTCACTAACCACTGAGCTGTCGCGGCTACTATGCCCCTTTCATAGTCACTTGAAAAAAGATCTTTGCTAGACTAGACGATCGAGACATGTGACCAAACAATTTGATTCAGCCCCTTCCTCACAATATTCAAGATCTTCAATCATTTCGTTTACTTCTTGTATCCTTTTGCTAACTTTGTTTTTCATTCGTGACACGATTTAAGTAAGAAATGTCAAAACTCTTACTATAACATTTCAACTTTATAGTCTGCATTTTCTTCTGTAGCTCTGCTATAAAGGCCCCACTTTTCGCACTTGAAACGTAAAACATACAACAAAGGTGCTCATCAGGCAGTTTGTTCATATCTTGAGGAGTTGTACATTTATGTTTTATAATGTGTTATATAAATATAACCTTATGTATTTGTAAAGATCTTTCTGAACCACCTGTTTTTGATTGTTTTTTACAACAAGAGTCGACAGTCTGATGGATGTACTTACGAGGGCGGACAACTCTGACTGCACGAAGGTCAGTGCAAATCTCGGACTAGGAAAGACATTAAACAAATTATTCTCATAATATATTTGCTGGATCTGAAGGTGAAGAACAGTGCAATGCAACTCATGAACAAAATAAATAAAGTATAGGTTCCCTTCACGCCTTGCTAAGCGTATGGGAAATATGGTGTTTGTGACAGTATTTTTCTATGACCAAAGCACATTTTTGGGGGATATGGTCGGTATCACGCCAGGCCGTCGGTACTTCCCAGACAAATCTCTGGTACCTATTTTTAGAGGCTGGATGAACCCTTTGAGCCTTGTCGGTCCGAAAAAAACCGCCACTTCTGGGAATCGAACCCGCTCTCTTCTAATCAGGAAGTAATCACACAGTAATCACTAACTACTCAACCATCGAGGCTCCCATGACGTTTAGGCCTTCCTTAGAAAACAGAAATAAACAACAGCACACACACACAGACACACACAGACACACACACACATACACATACACAGACACACACAGACACACACACACATACACATACACAGACACACACAGACACACACAGATACACACAGACACACACACACACACACAGACAGACACACACACACAGACACAGACACACACACACAGACACACACACAGACACACACATACACAGACACAGACACACACACACACACACACACACAGACACACACACACACACACACATACACACACACATACACAGACACACACATACACAGACACACACAGACACACACAGACACACACATACACACACACAGACACACACAGACACACATACACAGACACACACACACAGACACACACACATACACAGACACACACAGACACACACACATACACAGACACACACAGACACACACACAGACACACACAGACACACATACACAGACACACACACACAGACACACATACATACACAGACACACACACACAGACACACATACATACACAGACACACACACAGAACATTAACACAAGAAGCGATTGAATTCTAACTGCATTATAGAAAGTAGCTAGAAAAGGTAAATGTTGAAGAAATCATTACATTCTAACTGCATGATAGAAAGTAGCACGAAATAGTGTATGTAGAAGAAATCATTAAACTCTGACTGCATGATAGAAAGTAACTAGAAATAGTGTATGTAGAAGAAATCATTAAATTCTAACTACATGATAGAAAGTAACTAAAAATATTGTGTATGTAGGAGAAATAATTAAATTCTAACTACATGATAGAAAGTAACTAGAAATAGTGTATGTAGAAGAAATCATTAAATTCTAACTACATGATAGAAAGTAACTAGAAATAGTGAATGTAGAAGAAATAATTAAATTCTAGCTGCATGATAGAAAGTAACTAGAAATAGTGTATGTAGAAGAAATCATTAAATTCTAACTGCATGATAGATAGTAACTAGAAATAGTGTATGTAGAAGAAATCATTAAATTCTAACTACGTAATAGAAAGTAGCTAGAAATAGTGTATGTAGAAGAAATCATTAAATTCTAACTACGTAATAGAAAGTAGCTAGAAATAGTGTATGTAGAAGAAATCATTAAATTCTAACTACGTAATAGAAAGTAGCTAGAAATAGTGTATGTAGAAGAAATCATTAAATTCTAACTACGTAATATAAAGTAACTAGAACTAGTTTATGTAGAAGAAAATATATTAAAAGTCTAATCTGCCAGTAAACTCCCAGTCATCCCATTGCTTGATGTTTTTTGCCTAATCCATGCTCCAGAATCGATAGAACACTGAATATAGTCCAAATATAAATAGAACGTTATATACAGCCGAACGATTATAGAACGCTGTATTTAGTCCAAGAATCTAAGGGCTTAGAGTAAGGGTCTGAAGCAATCAATATGATTTCCCAGAACTTAGTGTATCCCAGTACTCAGTGTATCCCAGAACTCAGTGTATCCAGAACTCAGTGTATCCCAGAACTCAGTGTATCCCAGAACTCAGTGTATCCTCCTACCATTCCTTTAGATCTATTGAGGTTGTATGTAGACTTACTTGCTACAATCATCTCTAACACTTCTCCCACCTATGCTGTTCCTGTAATCAATCAACTTCCTCTGATATATTTTACACCCTTTTATTGGATCTACCTATTGACCTTTCGAGCCGTGGCCGGCCCATAGGGCATAGACCCAGATACTTTTTCTCGATTTTTTTTCTAGCAGTCTCTTGCAAAGATCATTTATCAAATCTCGCCATGTGTCTCTGTTCTGTGCAAGCAACTCGATCTCATTGAGGGAACCGATTCCTGCTGCCTTTGCCTCTCTGATCAATGTTCCTGTCAATGTTTCTCAAGGTTGGCTTCTTTTCTTCCTGCCTGTTGTTTCCCACATGAGGGATTGCTTTGTTATTCGGTTATTATCTCTTCGCTTCTAATCATATGACCATCGTCTTTTCTTGATTACTAATTATATTAGTGGTTGACTGACGATTTCTCTAATCTCTTCGTTTGTTTATCAGGTCTACGTTTCATTAACAAAGGTGTTTTTACGATAGTGCTTGTTAGACCTCTGATCAACGGCTCTGTACCAAGCGGGAGAAAAATATTCCTCCATCTTGGATCGAAACCGGAAACGATGACTGGATACCTTATGTTAAATATTATAATATCTTCATAATTTAAACTTGTATCATCATCATCATCATCATCATTGAGTGCCTTCTCCGCAACGAAGGTTGGCTACCATGGATCGCCATTCTACTCTGTTTCTTGCTTTGATGGTGCAGGCTGTCATAGATTGACTTGTCCATCTTTTCATGTTACTCGTCCATGTTAGTCTTGGTCTGCCTCTGCCTCTTTTACCTTGTATTTTCCCTTCCAATATTAATTTCAGTAGGCTGTTGTGTCTTTTAACATGCCCCAAAAATTTCATTTGTCTTGTCTTAATTGTATTTAGTAGTTCTCTTTTTATTTTCAGTTGTTTTAAAACTTCATCGTTTGTTATCTTTTCTTTCCATCCAATTCTACCTATTCTTCTATAAATCCACATTTCAAAGGTTCCAATTTTCCGTTCCATTATCTTGTCTAATGTCCATGTTTCTGCACCATACAGGAATATTGAGAAGATGTAACATTTTGCCATTTTTAGTTTCAGCCCTGTTGATATTTGTTTTGTTGTTAGTATATTTTTCATGGCATTAAAATTACTTTTTTGCCATACCTATTCTTTTGTTTATTTCATTTTTGTTTATTTTATTTTTTGGGGTGTACGAGGGACACTCCCTGTGTAGCAATGAGGTATCTTCTTGACTTTCCAACCATGGATGACAGAATCAAGATCTGGACAGCACGAGCATACCTGAAGATTAGTACAGATACAGAGCATCCATTGCACCACGTGCTCAACACAGAGAAAGGTACCAGGCTAACAAGAGGGAAATCATGGGTGGGCCGAGCAGAAGATGTCATCAAACAGGTCTGTGGGCTTACCAATATCAGCGTTGGTGAGGAGTGGATACCGGTGCCTACGTCATTCAAGGGAACTTTCTCATGTATTATCACACTCGACAGGAAAAGTAGGGAACAGAACCCGGTCGTGGTTAATGCTGAGGTCAACGATCTCATCTGCGATAATACCGATGAGAAAGATGCAGTCATCTATACAGACGGATCTGTAAGACGACACGAAAGAAGTGCGTGGGCATTTACAGCACGCTCAGCAGGCAGAATAGCCAAGGAAGACAGTGGTGCATACGCCATGACCACGAGTAGCATGACAATGGAGGTGATGGCAGTGACCAAGGCATTCAAATGGTTAGAGTCACAAGACTACATCCACGCATGTCTACTGAGTGATTCGATGAGCATGATAAGAAAAGTGGAGGCGGGCTTTGTACGCATGCAATGGGTAGAGTCGTTGCAGAAATCCAAAATACGTAAGGTCACCTTTGTCTATGTCCCTGGACATGCGGGAGTACGGGGAAATGAGAGAGCGGACAGGTTGGCTAGCTGCGCTGTCGTTGAGGACGGGCAACCGATGGATCGGGCGGACATCATCAATGCCCTCCGAGATGTTAGAAGAGCACAGGACTTCGACAAACACAGATCAACGTCACTTATTCGGATGATGGAAATGGGAGTTAAGATGGGCACAGCCAGAAATTAGAAACTTGGTGGCCGTGTAAGAAGACTTATCAACCAACATAGAACTGGAGTCGTCAGTCGCTGGACACTGAGGGAATTGCTGAGGAGGGGATCTGAGCAGCTATGGACATGTTCGGAGTGCAATGATGATGACCCGCAAATAACTCAATAACTTAATAACTCAATTGTTTATTTCAATTTTACATTTTCCAAAATTGGTTATAGTATGTCCCAGGTAGTTGTAGCTCTGGACTGTCTCCAGATGTATTCCCTCAACTGATATTTAATTGTAGGTCTTGGGAATTTTTTTCTTGAGAATACTTGTATCATTGTTATTTTTTTTTTTTCCTATAGAAAGTCGACGACAGTAACGTCGATTATATGCTTATGTTGTTTTAATAAACCATCAAACTGTAACTATTTTTTAATTCTTTGCTTTAATTACTCTCATGTCTCCAGCTTTACCACATCATCATCAGGTGTCATACCAGTTGTTGAGGGCGATTATGTTCTTCCACAATTATCAGTCCACAATAGATCGTATCAGTTCTGTTGTTGACTGTTTACTGTGTCATGACACTAAGCTACTCAGTATCTATTCTCTTTGTCGACCGCTATCTCTCTTACCCTGTATTTTGCAAATTGTAACCAAGTATTCCAAATTCCCATAGCTCAGTGGTTAGTGAACTAGACTACAAAGGACAAAAGTTAGGGTTTCGATCCCAACCGATGTATTCCGGGTTCACCCAGCCTGAAATGGATACCGGATTTTTTTCTGGGAAAGTAAAGCGGCACGGGCGTAATACCGACCACATTACCCCAAAAACCATGTGCTGAAGGTCTGTAAAATGTATGGTCACTAACACCATATCCTCTATACGCCACTTGGCGTGACGGGGCTCTTTACTTTTTTACTATTCCAAATTTCCACTTCTCATAATGTTTCAGAAAAATGTCGATTGTTTTTTTTTATTTTTTTACGAACTCCTTTTTAGTGTTAGCCTCTTTGAGAATTTCGTCGTTGGTCTTTTTTCAGCTGTTCTGGGAATTTCAACATTCTTCTAAGAAATCCCATCTCTGTGGCCTCTACTAGACCTTTCATCTGTTTATCTACTGTCCATCATTCGCATCCATCGGTCAGAAATGGCTCAGTATGGAAACGATGAACTGTCGTTCTCACTTTTATTGACGTACACTTGTTGAACAAGATGTTTTCATTTTCAGAAATACGACTTTGGCCGGACTTATTCTGCGTTTTTAGTTCTGTGGTGTATCTTCTATCTAATGCTAATTTTGTGCGGTATCTTCTATCTAATGCTAATTTTGTGCGGTATCTTCAATCTAATGCTAATTTTGTGCGGTATCTTCTATCTAATGTTAATTTTGTGCGGTATCTTCAATCTAATGCTAATTTTGTGCGGTATCTTCTATCTAATGTTAATTTTGTGCGGTATCTTCAATCTAATGCTAATTTTGTGCGGTATCTTCAATCTAATGTTAATTTTGTGCGGTATCTTCTATCTAATGTTAATTTTGTACGGTATCTTCAATCTAATGTTAATTTTGTGCGGTATCTTCTATCTAATGTTAATTTTGTACGGTATCTTCTATCTAATGTTAATTTTGTGCGGTATCTTCTATCTAATGTTAATTTTGTACGGTATCTTCTATCTAATGCTAATTTTGTGCGGTATCTTCTATCTAATGCTAATTTTGTGCGGTATCTTCTGTCTAATGTTAATTTTGTACGGTATCTTCTATCTAATGTTAATTTTGTGCGGTATCTTCTATCTAATGCTAATTTTGTGCGGTATCTTCTATCTAATGCTAATTTTGTGCGGTATCTTCTGTCTAATGTTATTATAGTGTGTGTGTAATGTTATCACTGTGCCCAAGTATTTGACGCTTTACACTCACATTTACTTGACATAAGCAAAAGCCTATGTTCTCCACACACCTTTTTTGAGATATCCCTTGGCTACAAAATGGCGCAGTCAATGAAAGTGATCCACAAATATAAAGTTATCATAGACAAATATTACACTGGCACTGTATTCCCCAGACTCCATTCGATCACCTATGACCTTGTTCTCTCAATGTTTGTAGACCACATCTCGCTATATTATTAATATTTATATATTCATTATGTTATATATACTTGGTTACAACTGGCAAAATACAAGGCAAGAGAGATCGCGGATGATCAAGAAAGAAGATACTAGACAGCTTGGTGTCATGGCATGGAAAACAGTCAACAACACAACTGATACTATGCACTGTGGATAAAAGATTGTGAAAGGACATGATCGCCTACACCAACAGGTTAGCACATGATGATGTTGATGATGATATATATACCTTTTGGTGATATCGTCTCATCCTCCAACCAACTCATAGCTTCATTAATTTACTCAACTGGTCTGCTTTCCCTTCCTGCCCCTCTCTTTCGCTGTTCCTTGCAGAAAAGTCTTTGGTAGGCCAGGAGGTACGCGGGCAAACCATTTAATTATGTTGGGTTATCCAGACTAAAATTAGTATCAGAGATATTTTGTGACAATGGAAGACAACATGGAGTACTGTTGACCATAACGTCAAAAATGTGCAGATAGTTGAAGAAGCAATATTGGCACTAACACAACTTTCGCTAAATTCTACACTGAAGCGAGACTGAATTATTTCGCTTTTTTATTATTGTTATGTTTCTTTCATCCACTGGGGGGCCTCGCTAGCTTAGTTATGAAGACCACCCGACTGGGCTACCGACGTTCGGACAACCCGTGTTCGATTACCAGCTGGAAGCAGTGTGAGTTATACTCGGGGTTGGAAACAAAAAAATCACCCACGGTCGACCCAGCCGCTGTCAGAAATGGGTACCAGGGTATTACTCTGGGAAGGTGATAAATGCCGCATCGCATCGTGAGTTTCGATGCTCGAATCAACACTATCCAGAAGTTTCCAAACATTTCTGGATTAGCGGCCGAGCACATGTGGGTGAAAACTCGCGTGCTAAGACGCTGATTCAAGTCTCGTACTTGACCTTGACCTTTCATCAACCACCTTATTAAATTCTAAATATATGAATGAAACCATTGATGTATACAACTAGCCAACTACAGAAACCATCGATGTGTACAACTAGCCAACTACAGAAACCATCGATGTGTACAACTAGCCAGCTACAGAAACCATCGATGTGTACAACTAGCCAACTACAGAAACCATCGATGAGTACAACTAGCCAACTACAGAAACCATCGATGTGTACAACTAGCCAGCTACAGAAACCATCGATGTGTACAACTAGCCAGCTACTTGACCTTTACCTTTCATCCACCACCTTATTAAATTCTAAATATATGAATGAAACCATTGATGTGTACAACTAGCCAACTACAGAAACCATCGATGTGTACAACTAGCCAGCTACAGAAACCATCGATGTGTACAACTAGCCAGCTACTTGACCTTTACCTTTCATCCACCACCTTATTAAATTCTAAATATATGAATGAAACCATTCTTATTCTTACACGATCTTCATCCCAATGTTGTACTACCAAAGCAAGACCTGGACTCTAGACTCAAGAATAATAGTAAAAATAAGCACAAACGAAATGAAATGTGTCCGACGAATGACAGAAGGTAGCCTGAGAGATACGATCAGAAATAATGAACTGATAAAAAAGTTAGGAATAGTTTATATCAATGAATGCATAAAGAAACAACAAACAAAAAGCTTTAGCCACATGATATGACAGAAAGTGAAAAAGTTTGTGAAAAAAACAACACAACAAGTTTTTAATAAACGTTACGAGCACAAACACCAGATTCAAGGGCCGACCACGGAAAAGATGGATTGACTGTATATTAGAAACACTAGGAAACGTAACAGAATCAGGGGAGACCAGCAGAAGATCAACCGGCCGGAAGTTTTATCTTCACTCAACGTTGAGATGCAAATGAGAGAGGAAAGTGGAAGAATGTATTCTTATATAAGCGCCCTCTCTGAGTAAAAAAAAAAAAAATTACCTCAAGAAGTAGTCACTTTTACGAAAAGAGAAAGGGGGAAAATAACCACCGTTTGAACTAATCAACAATCAGTACGTGTTTTTTTTTTTGTTATTCTTTCTGTTCTGTCTGTCTTTAAATGAATCGATGTCTGGACAAATGAGTTTACAAATAACAGCAATCAACACGAGGGTTGGCCGAGTAAAACAAATAGGCTGGGAATGTTGAGTTACCTCAAGGTATTGATCGCACTAACTATGTTTGTATCGATTTATTACATGTGATGATCGGCTCGTTAGAGGGAAGTAAACTTTCATATGGAAAATTGAACAAATTTGCTCTTTGATAACGAGGTTACGCATTCGTGGCGTTCCAATAGGTGATCGTTATTTCTTTTCTTTTTAAATCGTGAATTTCCTTGAAGTAACAGTTGTGTTGAAAGCTTTTGTGATTGCGCACGTTCGCTTAGCTGCAACGAATACCTGAATCTGTCCTCCTACCATGGATACTTTCCCATTACCATCAATCAATCACTTAATCAATGTGTGTGTAAAATACTTTACCATTACCATCAATCAATCACTTAATCAATGAGTGTGTAAAATACTTTACCATTACCATCAATCAATCACTTAATCAATGAGTGTGTAAAATACTTTACCATTACCATCAATCAATCACTTAATCAATGAGTGTGTAATACTTTCCCATTACCATCAATCAATCACTTAATCAATGTGTGTGTAATACTTTCCCATTACCATCAATCAATTACTTAATCAATGTGTGTGTGTAATACTTTCCCATTACTATCAATCAATCACTTAATCAATGTGTGTGTAATACTTTCCCATTACCTTCAATCAATCACTTAATCAATGTGTGTGTAATACTTTCCCATTACCATCAATCAATCACTTAATCAATGTGTGTGTAATACTTTTTCCATTACCATCAATCAATCACTTAATCAATGTGAGTGTAATACTTTCCCATTACCATCAATCAATCACTTAATCAATGTGAGTGTAATACTTTACCATTACTATCAATCAATCACTTAATCAATGTGTGTGTAATACTTTCCCATTACCATCAATCAATCACTTAATCAATGTGAGTGTAATACTTTCCCATTACCATCAATCAATCACTTAATCAATGTGAGTGTAATACTTTCCCATTACCATCAATCAATCACTTAATCAATGTGTGTGTAATACTTTCCCATTACCATCAATCAATCACTTAATCAATGTGAGTGTAATTATTTCCATCAATCAATTACTTAATCAATGTGTGTGTGTAAAATACTTTCCCATTACCATCAATCAATCACTTAATCAATGTGAGTGTAATACTTTCCCATTACCATCAATCAATCACTTAATCAATGTGTGTGTAATACTTTCCCATTACCATCAATCAATCACTTAATCAATTTGTGTGTAATACTTTCCCATTACCATCAATCAATCATTTAATCAATGTGTGTGTGTACAATACATTTTCTTTAACCATCAATCGGTTAACCAATGTGTGTGTGTGTACAATACATTTCCTTTAACCATCAATCGGTTAAACAATGTGTGTGTGTGTGTACAATACATTTCATTTAACCATCAATCGGTTAACCAATGTGTGTGTGTGTATAATACTCTACCTTTAACCATCAATCAATCAGTAAACCAATGTGTGTGTTTGCGTGTGTCTGTGTATGTATTACCCATCTTAAACTTGGGGGAGGGGGTGGAGGTGGACCAGAAAGCATGTATCAGCATCGTAAGGAGCCAGTGGTGGGGAGTGTTAAACACTCCAAGGTATGAAGACAGCTTTACAAGGGAGGAACACAACACAATACTGACGTTTCGGCCTGTGGCCTTCTTCAGAGTACAAGGACAACGAAAACAAATGGTGAAACACAATCATCTATAACTACATGATCAGAAGAGTGGAGAGGTGGACAGAAAAGAAGAAAGGAGGATGTAGAAAAATGAAAACAGAAGAAAGCGACATGAGGGGAGGTAGGATGAGTGTTAAGATGTATAAATTAGAAAGAATAGGAGAATATATATATATATATATATATATATATATATATATATATATATATATATATATATATATAATTATTTCACGTGGCTCACGCTATCCGCGCGGATAGACAAGTTATTTGAGCTAAGTGAAATAATTAACAACAAGCCAACTATAGAAATCATCGATGTGTACAACTAGCCAATTATAGAAACCATCGATGTGTGCAACTAGCCAATTATAGAAATCATCGATGTGTACAACTAGCCAATTATAGAAATCATCGATGTGTACAACTAGCCAACTATAGAAATCATCGATGTGTACAACTAACCAACTACAGAAACCATAGATGTGTACAACTAACTAACTACAGAAACCATCGATGTGTACAACTAGCCAGCTACAGAAACCATCGATGTGTACAACTAGCCAACTACAGAAACCATCGATGTGTACAACTAACCAGCTATAAAAACCATCGATGTGTACAACTAACCAACTACAGAAACCATCGATGTGTACAACTAACTAACTACAGAAACCATCGATGTGTACAACTAGCCAGCTACAGAAACCATCGATGTGTACAACTAGCCAACTACAGAAACCATCGATGTGTACAACTAACCAGCTATAAAAACCATCGATGTGTACAACTAACCAACTACAGAAACCACCGATGTGTTCAGGTTTCGTCATTTCCCGACAATAAGTAGTCACCTATTGGTTTGCCAAGAGTGTTGTGATGTTAATTCTAACAATTATTAACAATAAGTGACTACATGTTACTCCTGCCACTGCTATTACTCCTAAAACCCCACAATTGCTGCAACTGTTTCTTCTTCTACTTCTCCTCGTCGATCTTCATCACCTCTTCCTCTCCTTCTACTTTTACTAATCTTTCCTCTTTCCTTCATTTTCCTTTTTCAAACCTGTCTGCATCTTCTTCTACTTCTTGCATTTACAACCTGATGTTTCAGCGGCTCATGATAAACGAGAGGGCAGCATGTATCTCCTCCCAACTGTGCCAATGCCTCTGTCTGAACTAGCTGAACATGGAGCACACCTGCAGTAAATGTTTCGCAGTTTTGTCTTGTACCCTGACATGTTGTATCCGTCAGCCGAATTATGTGCGCGTGTTTATTTAGTTTGACAGGTCCTGTTCTGAGCCAGGAGAAGATCGTTTGTCAAAGTAGATGACGTGTACTGATGTCCTCAATGGTTTTATTCTCTTTTTTTTTTTTAATCTGGTCTAACTTTTCTTATTTCATTCCCGAATCTTCTGTTACTATTGTTAACCCTTCTGTTACTATGGCTAAACCTTCTGTTATCAAGCTTAACCCTTCTGTTATCATGCTTTACCCTTCTGTTATCATCGCTAACCCTTCTGTTATCATGGCTAACCCTTCTGTTATCTTGGATAACCTTCTGTTGTCACGGCTAACGATTCTGTTATCATAGCTAACCCTTCTGTTATCATCGCTAACCTTTCTGTTATCATGGCTAACCCTTCTGTTATCAAAGCAAACCCTTCTGTTATCAAAGCTAACCCTTCTGTTATCATAGCTAACCCTTCTGTTATCATAACTAACCCTTCTGTTTTCATGGATAACCCTTCTGTTATCATAGATAACCCTTCTGTTATCATAGCTAACCCTTCTGTTATCATGGCTAACCCTTCTGTTATCATAGCTAACCATTCTGTTATCATAGCTAACCCTTCTGTTATCATATCTAACCCTTCTGTTATCATAACTAACCCTTCTTATTTCATGGATAACCCTTCTGTTATCATAGCTAACCTTTCTGTTATCATGGCTAACCCTTCTGCTATCATGGCTAACCCTTCTGTTATCATAGCTAACCCTTCTGCAATCACGTCTAACCCTTCTGCTATCATGTCTAACCCTTCTGCTATCATGTCTAACCCTTCTGCTATCATGTCTAACCCTTCTGTTATCATGTCTAACCCTTCTGATATCAAGCCTAACCCTTCTGCTACCATGTATGACCCTTCTGCTACCATGTCTAACCCTTCTGATATCATGCCTAACCCTTCTTCTATAATGTCTAATCCTTCTGCTACCATGTCTAACCCATCTGCTATGATGCCTAACCCTTCTTCTACAATGCTTGACCCTTCTGATATCATGCCTAACCCTTCTTCTATAATGTCTATCTCTTCTGCTCTCTATTGTAGATTTTAAATACATATATATATATATATATATATATATATATATATATATATGTAACTCCTTTCCGAGAACTTCTCGTAGGGACTCATTCAGCTCCCACAGAACACGCCAGACATTCCATAGAAGTGAGAGATAAACCGGGACGATGGCAGTTTCTGAGGGACAAACTTGAAGGTAGCTGGGCAAATATAAAACAACCAGATAAGTGCCGAAAATCGGCACTGTTATATAAAAATAAACACAGAAAAGGATATTAAGAAATAGAGTACATATAAGAATTATTAACAAGAAGAATAGTGCAGAAAATAAATAAGAAGACAAGAAGAAAAATGAAGCAAAGCTTGATACAAAAGGATAATAAGATTATTTAGATTTAGTACAAAAGTAAACAAAAAATGATTAAGATGAAGACGAAGAAGAGAGTGAAATAGAGTATAAGTAGGTACTACAAGAAAGTAGAAGTGTACAAGTAGATACTACAATAAAGTAGAAGTGTACAAGTAGATACTACAATAAAGTAAAAGTGTATAAGTAGATACTACGATAAAGTAGAAGTGGACAAGTAGATAATACAATAAAGTAGATGTGTACAAGTAGATACTACAAAAGAAAAAAGTGTACAAGTAGATACTACAATAAAGTAGGAGAAGTGTGCAAGTTGATACTACAATAAAGTAGGAGAAGTGTACAAGTAGATACAACAATAAAGTAGGAGAAGTGTACAAGTTGATACTACAATAAAGTAGGAGAAGTGTACAAGTTGATACTACAATAAAGTAGGAGAAGTGTATAAGTTGATGCTACAATAAAGTAGGAGAAGTGTACACGTTGATACTACAATAAAGTAGGAGAAGTGTACAAGTAGATACAACAATAAAGTAGGAGAAGTGTGCAAGTTGATACTACAATAAAGTAGGAGAAGTGTACAAGTTGATACTACAATAAAGTAGGAGAAGTGTACAAGTTGATACTACAATAAAACAGGAGAAGTGTACAAGGAGATACTACAATAAAGATGTAGAATGGTACAAGTAAATACTACAATATAGTAGGAGAAATGTATAAGTAGAAGAAAACTAAGAGGAAGAGAAAGTATAGGAGAAGACGGGGAAGAAGAAGACAATAGAAGAAGCGCATTAAGATGAAGAATAAAAAATATAAGAACGTTTCCCAGGTCCTGTAGTTTATATTCTAATGACCTGCCCCCTGTGTGCTTCGTCTCCAACAAACGTAATAATAAACACTACATTATTTTTTATTTTAAAATAAAACTCAAAATCGTTGAGCCAAACCATCCATCAACACTTCCATCTCTATACATACCCACAGTTTATGACGCCAAAGTTGTCGTTTGAAGTTTTCTGATTTATCTTTTCATCTTCTAGCCAACGTTTCATAGTTTACAGCTCTTCTTCTCCAAGAAATAAAAATAATATTTAATAAACATAATTATTGTCTCGTTTTGAGAAAATAAAGCGCGTGGAGTCTTGCCCCTAAATTTAACAAAGAATGTTCTTCAAACATTCGGAAATTCTCCCAGGTTGTACTGTCTTCAAACCAAATAGCAAATCCCTATCTGAAGATCGATTTTTTTGTTTACATCCTGCAACACGTCTGACTTGATTCTCTTGTCGTTTACCTATTTTTGATGTGAAGGTTACGACAGAAATGTGTCGATTACTTGATACTAGATAACTGGTCTTTACAAATAGTTCTTAATGTTGAGGTTACATAAAGATGGTACATGTAGTGTAAATGGGGAAAGTGGCAGTTGTTTTTAGTGGTGATGTGTCTATGATTGGTTTGGAAATAGGCTGATGGGAGAAAGTTGTAAAAAATATAGTTGATAGATGGGAGAAAGTTGTAAAACTGGAGAAGTTGTGGAAGAGAGAACTCGGTAGATTGGAGAAAGTTGTAAATTGGAAGAGGTGATTGATGGGAGTAAGTTGCAAATTGGGAGGTGGTAGATGGGAAAACACGCCAGATTGGAGAATGTTGATGATTGCAGAAGGCTGTTGGTTGGAGAATGTTGATGATTGCAGGAGGTTGTTGGTGGAGAATGTTGATGATTGCAGGAGGTTGTTGATGGAGAATGTTGGTGACTGCAGGAGGTTGTTGGTGGAGAATGTTGATGACTGCAGGAGGTTGTTGGTGGAGAATGTTGATGACTGCCGGAGGTTGTTGGTGGAGAATGTTGATGACTGCAGGATGTTGTTGGTGGAGAATGTTGATGACTGCAGGAGGTTGTTGGTGGAGAATGTTGATGACTGCAGGATGTTGTTGGTGGAGAATGTTGATGACTGCAGGAGGTTGTTGGTGGAGAATGTTGATGACTGCAGGATGTTGTTGGTGGAGAATGTTGATGACTGCAGGTGGTTGTTGGTGGAGAATGTTGATGACTACAGGATGTTGTTGGTGGAGAATGTTGGTGACTACAGGATGTTGTTGGTGGAGAATGTTGGTGACTGCAGGATGTTGTTGGTGGAGAATGTTGATGACTACAGGATGTTGTTGGTGGAGAATGTTGGTGACTGCAGGATGTTGTTGGTGTTGAATGTTGGTGACTGCCGAAAGCTGTTGGTGGAGAATGTTGATGACTACAGGATGTTATTGGTGGTGAATGTTGGTGAGTGCAGGAGGCTGTTGGTGGAGAATGTTGATGACTACAGGAGGTTGTTGGTGGAGAATGTTGATGACTACAGGAGGTTGTTGGTGGAGAATGTTGATGACTGCAGGATGTTGTTGGTGGGGAATGTTGATGACTGCAGGAGGCTGTTGGTGGTGAATGTTGATGCCTGCATTTGGCTGTTGGTGGTGAATGTTGATGACTGCAGGTGGCTGTTGGTGGTGAATGTTGATGACTGCAGGAGGTTGTTGGTGGAGAATGTTGATGACTGCAGGAGGTTGTTGGTGGTGATTGTTGATGTTTGCAGGATATTGTTGGTAGGAGAATGTTGATGATTGCAGGATGTTGTTGGTGGTGAATGTTGATGACTGCAGGATATTGTTGGTGGAGAATGTTGTTGACTGCAGGAGGTTGTTGTTGGTGTATGTTGATGACTGCAGAAGGTTGTTTGTGGAGAATGTTGATGACTGCAGGAGGCTGTTGGTGGAGAATGTTGGTGACTGCAGGTGGCTGTTGGTGGTGAATGTTGTTGAGTACAGCAGGCTGTTGGTTGTGTATGTTGTTGACTGCAGAAAGCTGTTGGTGGTGAATGTTGTTGACTGCAGAAGGTTGTTGGTTGTGAATGTTGTTGACTGCAGAAGGCTGTTGGTGGTGAATGTTGTTGACTGCAGAAGGCTGTTGGTGGTGAGTATTGGTGACTGCAGGTGGCTGTTGCCGGAGAATGTTGGTGACTGTAAAAGGCTGTTGGTGGAGAATGTTGGTGACTGCAGGATGTTGTTGGTGGAGAATGTTGATGACTGCAGGATGATGTTGGTGGAGAATGTTGATGACTGCAGGAGGTTGTTGGTGGAGAATGTTGATGACTGCAGGATGTTGTTGGTGGAGAATGTTGATGACTGCAGGTGGTTGTTGGTGGAGAATGTTGGTGACTACAGGATGTTATTGGTGGTGAATGTTGGTGAGTGCAGGAGGCTGTTGGTGGAGAATGTTGATGACTACAGGAGGTTGTTGGTGGAGAATGTTGATGACTACAGGAGGTTGTTGGTGGAGAATGTTGATGACTGCAGGATGTTGTTGGTGGGGAATGTTGATGACTGCAGGAGGCTGTTGGTGGTGAATGTTGATGCCTGCATTTGGCTGTTGGTGGTGAATGTTGATGACTGCAGGTGGCTGTTGGTGGTGAATGTTGATGACTGCAGGAGGTTGTTGGTGGAGAATGTTGATGACTGCAGGAGGTTGTTGGTGGTGATTGTTGATGTTTGCAGGATATTGTTGGTAGGAGAATGTTGATGATTGCAGGATGTTGTTGGTGGTGAATGTTGATGACTGCAGGATATTGTTGGTGGAGAATGTTGTTGACTGCAGGAGGTTGTTGTTGGTGTATGTTGATGACTGCAGAAGGTTGTTTGTGGAGAATGTTGATGACTGCAGGAGGCTGTTGGTGGAGAATGTTGGTGACTGCAGGTGGCTGTTGGTGGTGAATGTTGTTGAGTACAGCAGGCTGTTGGTTGTGTATGTTGTTGACTGCAGAAAGCTGTTGGTGGTGAATGTTGTTGACTGCAGAAGGTTGTTGGTTGTGAATGTTGTTGACTGCAGAAGGCTGTTGGTGGTGAATGTTGTTGACTGCAGAAGGCTGTTGGTGGTGAGTATTGGTGACTGCAGGTGGCTGTTGCCGGAGAATGTTGGTGACTGTAAAAGGCTGTTGGTGGAGAATGTTGGTGACTGCAGGAGGCTGTTTGTGGAGAATGTTGATGGCTACAGGATGTTGTTGGTGGAGAATGTTGGTGACTGCAGGAATTTGTTGGTGGAGAATGTTGATGACTACAGGAGGATGTTGGTGGAGAATGTTGATGACTGCAGGTGGTTGTTGGTGGTGAATGTTGATGACTGCAGGAGGTTGTTGGTAGAGAATGATGATGACTGCAGGAGGTTGTTGGTGGAGAATGTTGATGACTGCAGGAGGTTGTTGGTTGGAGAATGTTGATGACTGCATGTTTTTGGTAGGAGAATTTTGGTGACTGCAGGATGTTGTTGGTTGTGAATGTTGGTGACTGCAGGAAACTATTGGTGGAGAATGATGATGACTGCAGGATGTTGGTGGTGGTGAATGTTGGTGACTGCAGGATGTTGTTGGTGGTGAATGTTGAAGATTGCAGGATGTTGTTGGTGGAGAATGTTGATGACTGCATGTGGTTGTTGGTGGAGAATGTTGATGACTGCAGGTGGTTGTTGGTGGAGAATGTTGATGTCTGCAGGATGTTGTTGGTGGAGAATGTTGATGAATTCAGGTGGTTGTTGGTGGAGAATGTTGATGACTGCAGGATGTTGTTGGTAGTGAATGTTGATGACTGCAGGAGGTTGTTGGTGGAGGATGTTGATGACTGCAGGATGTTGTTGGTAGTGAATGTTGATGACTGCAGGAGGTTGTTGGTGGAGAATGTTGATGACTGCCGGAGGTTGTTGGTGGAGAATGTTGATGGCTACAGGATGTTGTTGGTGGAGAATGTTGGTGACTGCAGGAATTTGTTGGTGGAGAATGTTGATGACTACAGGAGGATGTTGGTGGAGAATGTTGATGACTGCAGGTGGTTGTTGGTGGTGAATGTTGATGACTGCAGGAGGTTGTTGGTAGAGAATGTTGATGACTGCAGGAGGTTGTTGGTGGAGAATGTTGATGACTGCAGGAGGTTGTTGGTTGGAGAATGTTGATGACTGCATGTTTTTGGTAGGAGAATTTTGGTGACTGCAGAATGTTGTTGGTTGTGAATGTTGGTGACTGCAGGAAACTATTGGTGGAGAATGATGATGACTGCAGGATGTTGGTGGTGGTGAATGTTGGTGACTGCAGGATGTTGTTGGTGGTGAATGTTGAAGATTGCAGGATGTTGTTGGTGGAGAATGTTGATGACTGCATGTGGTTGTTGGTGGAGAATGTTGATGACTGCAGGTGGTTGTTGGTGGAGAATGTTGATGTCTGCAGGATGTTGTTGGTGGAGAATGTTGATGAATTCAGGTGGTTGTTGGTGGAGAATGTTGATGACTGCAGGATGTTGTTGGTAGTGAATGTTGATGACTGCAGGAGGTTGTTGGTGGAGGATGTTGATGACTGCAGGATGTTGTTGGTAGTGAATGTTGATGACTGCAGGAGGTTGTTGGTGGAGAATGTTGATGACTGCAGGTGTCTGTTTGTGGAGAATGTTGATGACTGCAGGATGTTGTTGGTGTAGAATGTTGATGACTGCAGGATGTTTTTGGTGGTGAATGTTTATGACTGCAGGAGGTTGTTGGTGGAGAATGTTGATGACTGCAGGTGGCTATTGGTGGAGAATGTTGATGACTGCAGGATGTTGTTGGGCGCTAACGTTGATGACTGCAGGATGTTGTTGGTGGAGAATGTTGACTGCAGGAGGTTGTTGGTGGAGAATGTTGATGACTGCAGGAGGCTATTGGTGGAGAATGTTCATGATTGCAGGAGGCTATTGGTGGAGAATGTTGATGACTGCAGGTGTTTGTTGGTAGGAGAATGCTGATGACTGCAGAAAGCTGTTGGTGGAGAATGTTGATGACTGCAGGAGGCTGTTGGGGGAGAATTTTGATGACTGCAGGAGGTTGTTCGTGGAGAATGCTGATGACTGCAGGAGGCTGTTGGTGGAGAATGTTGATGACTGCAGGAGGTTGTTGGTTGGAGAATACTGATGACTGCATGACGCTGTTGGTGTAGAATGTTGATGACTGCAGATTGTTGGTAGGAGAATGTTGATGACTGCAGGTTGTTGGTAGGAGAATGTTGATGATTGCAGGTTGCTGGTAGGAGAATGTTGATGATTGCAGGTTGCTGGTAGGAGAATGTTGATGATTGCAGGAGGTTGTTGGTAGGAGAATGTTGCTGATTGCAGGTTGCTTGTAGGAGAATGTTGATGATTATAGGAGTTTGTTAGTAGGAGAATGTTGATGATTGCAGTTTGTTGGTAGGAGGATGTTGATGGTTGCAGGTTGCTGGTTGGAGAATGTTGATGATTGCAGGAGGTTGCTGGTAGGAGAATGTTGATGATTACAGGATGTTGTTGGTAGGAGAATATTGATGATTGCAGGTTGCTGGTAGGAGAATATTGAGAATTGCAGGTTGCTGGTAGGAGAATGTTGACGATTGCAGGATGTTGTTGTAGGAGAATGTTGATGATTGCAGGTTTCTGGTAGGAGAATGTTGATGGTTGCAGTTTGTTGGTAGGAGAATGTTGATGATTGCAGGTTGCTGGTAGGAGAATGTTGATGTTGCAGGTTTCGGGTAGGAGAATGTTGATGATTGCAGGTTGTTGGTTGGAGAATGTTGATGATTGGAGGTTGCTGGTATGAGAATGTTGAAGGTTGCAGGTTGTTGTTAGTAGAATGTGATATATTGGAGTACATTATGAGTGAAGGTCATATACAGAAAGTGGTAACAGATGGGAGGTTTGGGAAAGAAGATGTTATATGCGTAGTTGACACAGTTCGAATGAGATGACATGTCGTAGGAAAGGGAACTAATATCTCACCGTTGGAGGTCACATCATTTGTAGGTGAGCGGCCAGTGCTGTTACATTCTCTAATTACTGATTCCTACCTCACAAAGTCAGGTACGATTTACTTTATGTTTCTATGTCGACTAAATACTTGAAGTTGCGTTTGGTTTCTAGATCACGTGATCGTCACGTGGGTTAGCGATACACCACTGACGCTATTGAGGAAAATGTAAAAGTGATGAGATAGGAGAAATGTGTAGATGTAAGGAGGTTGTAAATGAGAGAAGTTGGTAGGTGGGTGGAAGGTTGGAGGAAGTGATAGGTGGATGGGTGGGGTAGACGTGATAAGGTAGGAGAAATGTGTAGATGTAAGGAGGTTTTAAATGAGAGAAGTTGGTAGGTGGGTGGAAGGTTGGAGGAAGTGATAGGTGGATGGGTGGGGTAGACGTGATAAGTAGGAGAAATGTGTAGATGTAAGGAGGTTGTAAATGAGAGAAGTTGGTAGGTGGGTGGAAGGTTGGAGGAAGTGATAGGTGGATGGGTGGGGTAGACGTGATAAGGTAGGAGAAATGTGTAGATGTAAGGAGGTTGTAAATGAGAGAAGTTGGTAGGTGGTGGAAGGTTGGAGGAAGTGATAGGTGGATGGGTGGGTAGACGTGATAAGGTAGGAGAAATGTGTAGATGTAAGGAGGTTGTAAATGAGAGAAGTTGGTAGGTGGGTGGAAGGTTGGAGGAAGTGATAGGTGGATGGGTGGGGTAGACGTGATAAGGTAGGAGAAATGTGTAGATGTAAGGAGGTTTTAAATGAGAGAAGTTGGTAGGTGGGTGGAAGGTTGGAGGAAGTGACAGGTGGATGGGTGGGGTAGACGTGATAAGGTAGGAGAAATGTGTAGATGTAAGGAGGTTTTAAATGAGAGAAGTTGGTAGGTGGGTGGAAGGTTGGAGGAAGTGACAGGTGGATGGGTGAGGTAGACGTGATAAGGTAGGAGAAATGTGTAGATGTAAGGAGGTTTTAAATGAGAGAAGTTGGTAGGTGGGTGGAAGGTTGGAGGAAGTGACAGGTGGATGGGTGAGGTAGACGTGATAAGGTAGGAGAAATGTGTAGATGTAAGGAGGTTTTAAATGAGAGAAGTTGGTAGGTGGTTTTAAGGTTGGAGGAAGTGATAGGTGGATGGGTGGGGTAGACGTGATAAGGTAGGAGAAATGTGTAGATGTAAGGAGGTTTTAAATGAGAGAAGTTGGTAGGTGGGTGGAAGGTTGGAGGAAGTGACAGGTGGATGGGTGAGGTAGACGTGATAAGGTAGGAGAAATGTGTAGATGTAAGGAGGTTGTAAATGAGAGAAGGTGGTAGGTGGGTGGAAGGTTGGAGGAAGTGACAGGTGGATGGGTGAGGTAGACGTGATAAGGTAGGAGAAATGTGTAGATGTAAGGAGGTTTTAAATGAGAGAAGTTGGTAGGTGGGTGGAAGGTTGGAGGAAGTGACAGGTGGATGGGTGAGGTAGACGTGATAAGGTAGGAGAAATGTGTAGATGTAAGGAGGTTGTAAATGAGAGAAGGTGGTAGGTCGGAATAAGAGGAAGGTTTGAGGAAGTGACAGGTGAGAGAAAGAGGTAGACTTGATAAATGGAAGAAATGATAAATGTAAGTAGGTTGTAAATGAGAGAAGTTGATAAATGGGTTGAAGGTGGAGGTGACTGGTGGGAGAAAGAGGTAAACGTAAGGAATAGGAAAAAACTGGTAGTTGTAAATGAGAGAAGGTGGTAGGTGGGAGAAAGGCTGTTGGAGGTAATAGGTGGGTGAATGAAGTAGACATTATGATTTATAGAAATTGATAGATGAGAGAAGGATGTAAATGAGAGAAGATCGGAGGAGGTTATAGGTGGGACAAAAAGGAAGGTTGGAAGAAGGGATTGGGACTGGGCAGGGGGTGGGGGGTAAAAAGAATAAGGGAGACGTAATAAATATGAAAAATGGGTAAATGGGAGGAGATTGTAAATGAGTGGCGTTATGTGGGAGAACACGAAAGATTGAAGGCGGTGATGTGTGGACAGATGGGTAGATGTGATGGGAAATGAGAGATTGAAGGCGGTGATGTGTGGACAGATGGGGTAGATGTGATGGGAAATGAGAGATTGAAGGCGGTGATGTGTGGACAGATGGGGTAGATGTGATGAGAAATGAGAGATTGAAGGCGGTGATGTGTGGACAGATGGGGTAGATGTGATGGGAAATGAGAGATTGAAGGCAGTGATGTGTGGACAGATGGGGTAGATGTGATGGGAAATGAGAGATTGAAGGCGGTGATGTGTGGACAGATGGGGTAGATGTGATGGGAAATGAGAGATTGAAGGCGGTGATGTGTGGACAGATGGGGTAGATGTGATGGGAAATGAGAGATTGAAGGCGGTGATGTGTGGACAGATGGGGTAGATGTGATGGGAAATGAGAGATTGAAGGCAGTGATGTGTGGACAGATGAGGTAGATGTGATGGGAAATGAGAGATTGAAGGCGGTGATGTGTCGACAGATGGGGTAGATGTGATGGAAATGAGAGATTGAAGGCGGTGATGTGTGGACAGATGGGGTAGATGTGATGGGAAATGAGAGATTGAAGGCGGTGATGTGTGGACAGATGGGGTAGATGTGATGGGAAATGAGAGATTGAAGGCGGTGATGTGTGACAGATGGGGTAGATGTGATGGGAAATGAGAGATTGAAGGCGGTGATGTGTCGACAGATGGGGTAGATGTGATGGGAAATGAGAGATTGAAGGCGGTGATGTGTGGACAGATGGGGTAGATGTGATGGGAAATGAGAGATTGAAGGCGGTGATGTGTCGACAGATGGGGTAGATGTGATGGGAAATGAGAGAAAGTAGAGGGCAGGAAGTCGTAATTGGGAAGGAGTTTTTAGATGGGAGAACTGTCTTCATTGTGTGAAGTGGTAAATGGGAGGAAGAAAAACATGCCAGGAGTGGCATAGTCGGGAGGAAGAAGTAGGTTGAGGGATGTGATGAATGGGAAAATGATGATAAATGGGAGGAGGTCATGGAAGTGAGAGATACAACGATGGAAGGAAGTGGTAAGTTAAAGAAAGAAACATTATGGTATAATGTGATGAATGAGAAAAATAGATGGATGGGATGAGGTGCTAGATGGGATGAGATGATTGGTGAGATAAGGTGATAGATGGGATGAGGTGATAGATGGGATGAGGTGATAGACGAGATGAGATGATTGATGAAATGAAGAGATAGATGGGATGAGGTGATAGATGGGATGAGGTGATAAATGAGATGAAGAGATAGATGGGATGAGATGATAGATGGGATGATGTAATAGATGGGACTAGATGATTGATCATATGAAGAGATAGATGGGATGAGGTGATAGATGGGATGAGGTGATAAATGAGATGAAGAGATAGATGGGATGAGGTGATAGATGGGATGAGGTAATAGATGGGACGAGATGATTGATGAGATGAAGAGATAGATGGATGAGGTGATAGATGGGATGAGGTGATAGATGGGATGAGGTGATAGATGTGATGAGGTGATAGATGGGATGAGGTGATAGATTTAACGAGATGATTGATGAGATGAAGAAATCTATTGGATGAGGTGACATCAGTAAGGGGTTGATAGAAAAAGATACATGGGGTGAAGGATATATATTATAATATGATAGATGAGATGAAGAGATAGATGGGATGAGGTGATAGATGGGATGAGGTCACAGAATGAAGAAGTAGATGGAATGAGGCGACAGAATGAAGAGGTAGATTAAATTAAGTGACATAATGAAGAGGTAGATGGAATGAGGCAACATAATGAAGAGGTAGATGGAATGAGGTGACAGAATGAAGAGTTAGATTGAATAAGGTGACAGAATGAAGAGTTAGATGGAATGAGGTGACAGAATGAAGAGATAGATTGAATGAGGTGACAGAATGAAGAGATAGATTGAATGAGGTGAGAGAATGAAGAGATAGATTGAATGAGATGACAGAATGAAGAGATAGATTGAATGAGGTGACAGAATGAAGAGATAGATTGAATGAGATGACAGAATGAAGAGATAGATTGAATGAGGTGACATAATGAAGAGTTAGATGGAATGAGGTGACAGAATGACGAGGTAGATTGAATGAGGTGACAGAATGAAGAGTTAGATTGAATGAGGTAACAGAATGAAGAGCTAGATTGAATGAGATGACAGAATGAAGAGATAGATTGAATGAGGTGACAGAATGAAGAGTTAGATTGAATGAGGTGACAGAATGAAGAGATAGATTGAATGAGATGACAGAATGAAGAGATAGATTGAATGAGGTGACAGAATGAAGAGTTAGATGGAATGAGGTGACAGAATGACGAGGTAGATGGAATGAGGTGACGGAAGAGGTAGATTGAATGAGGTGACAGAATGAAGAGGTAGATGGAATGAGGTGACAGAATGAAGAAGTAGATGGAATGAGGTGACAGAATGAAGAGTTAGATTGAATTAGGTGACAGAATGAAGAGTTAGATTGAATGAGGTGACAGAATGAAGAGTTAGATGGAATGAGGTGACAGAATGAAGAGTTAGATTGAATGAGGTGACAGAATGAAGAGTTAGATTGAATGAGGTGACTGAATGAAGAGTTAGATGGATTGAGGTGACAGAATGAAGAGTTAGATTGAGTGAGGTGACAGAATGAAGAGTTAGATTGAATGAGGTGACATAATGAAGAGTTAGATGGAATGAGGTGACAGAATGAAGAGATAGATTAAATGAAGTGACAGAATGAAGTGGTATATGGAATGAGGTGACAGAATGAAGAGGTAGATGGAATGAGGTGATACGTGAGGTGAGGTTATATATGATGAGGTGATAGTTGAGGGGGAGAGACAGATGGGATGGATGAGGTGGTAGATGGAAGAAGAAGTAATATATGGATGAAAAGGTAGATGTGATGATGTGGTAGATGGAAAAAAGTAATATATGGATGAAAAGGTAGATGTGATGAGGTGGTAGATGGAAGAAAAAGTAATATATGGATGAAAAGTAGATGTGATGATGTGGTAGATGGAAAAAAGTAATATATGGATGAAAAGGTAGATGTGATGAGGTGGTAGATGGAAGAAAAAGTAATATATGGATGAAAAGGTAGATGTGATGATGTGGTAGATGGAAAAAAGTAATATATGGATGAAAAGGTAGATGTGATGAAGTGGTAGATGGAAGAAAAAGTAATATATGGATGAAAAGGTAGATGTGATGATGTGGTAGATGGAAAAAAGTAATATATGGATGAAAAGGTAGATGTGATGAGGTGGTAAATGGAAGAAAAAGTAATATATGGAGGAAAAGGTAGATGTGATGAGGTGGTAGATGGAAGAAAAAGTAATATATGGAGGAAAAGGTAGATGTGATGAGGTGGTAGATGGAAGAAAAGGTAATATATGGAGGAAAAGGTAGATGTGATGAGGTGGTAGATGGAAGAAAAGGTAATATATTGTTGAAGAGGTAGATGGGATGAGTTGGTAGAAGGAAGAAGAAGTAATATATGGATGAAGAGGTAGATGGGATGAGGAGGTAGATGAAAGAAGAAGTAATATATGGATGATAGGGTAGATGGGATGAGGAGGTAGATGGAAGAAAAAGTAATATATGGATGAAAGGGTAGATGTGATGAGGTGGTATATGGGAGAAGAAGTAATATAAGGAAGAAGAGGTAGATGTTATGTGGTGGTAGATGGGAGAAGAGGTAATAGATGGATGAAATGGTAATAGATGGATGAAGGGGTAGATGTAATGTGTTGATAGATGGGAGAAGAAGTAATATATGGATGAAAAGGTAGATGTGATGAGGTGGTAGATTGGTGAAGAGGTAATAGATTGATTAAGGGGTAGATGGGATGAGGTGGTAGATGGAAGAAGAAGTAATAGATGGAAGAAGATGTAATAAATGGAAGAAGATGTAATAGATGGATGAAGAGGTAGATGGGATGAGGTGGTAGATGGAAGATGTGATAGATGGAAGAAGAAGTAATAGATGGATTAAGGGGTAGATGGGATGGTGTGGTAGATGGGATGATGTAATAGATGGAAGAAGATGTAATAGATGGATGAATAGAGGTAGATGTGATGAGGTGGTAGATGGGATGATGTAATAGATGGAAGAAGAAGTAATAGATGGATGAAGAAGTAGATGTGATGAGGTGGTAGATGTGATGAGGTGGTAGGTGTGATGAGGTGGTAGGTGTGATGAGGTGGTAGATGGAAGAAGAAGTAATAGATGGATGAAGAAGTAGATATGATGAGGTGGTAGATGTGATGAGGTGGTAGATGGAAGAATAAGTAATGGATGGATGAAGAAGTAGATGTGATGAGGTGGTAGATGTGATGAGGTGGTAGATGGAAGAAGAGGTAATAGATGGATGAAGAAGTAGATGTGATGAGGCGGTAGATGTAATGAGGCGGTAGATGTAATGAGGTGGTAGATGATAAGAATGGGAAAAGAAAAAGAAGTGGAGTGACGTCATAGTAAACCACTCCATACTGGGCTATAACATTTGGAGGTGAGGTGGCCAGTACTCTCTCTCACTTTGATTAACCTTTCCAAACATAATGAGCCTGATGTCCATTTTTTTCCAGAAGCGTGGTTTGACGGGTGTCAAAGTCCGATCAAACACACACCCGTTATGTTAGAACCATACTCTCCTACACTCTCTATAAGAATTGATAAGACAATAAAAATGTATTCCGAGGAATGTTTCATTCCCTTAATTTAGATACACTCAATCAATCATCTGATCCAATATTTAAATATTTTATTATAACCTACGGCAGCATTCGTAACGTCCAACCTTCTATTGCATCCAACCCAAGATTTACTCCCGCTTTGCTGTTGATGCTGGATCAATATTTGGGCCGTGTCAGGCATGCTAATTTGAGATGTTTTATGTCTGCCGGCTAGCGAGACACAATGTCAGCCTCAAACCGTTTTGCACAGCAAAGCTACTATTGTGCTGCTGCCATCAATCTACTCAAATCTGCTGCTGCCAGCAATCTACTCAAAGCTGCTACTGCCATCAATCTACTCAAATCTGCTGCTGCCAGCAATCTACTCAAAGCTGCTGCTGCCAGTAATCTACTCAAAGCTGCTACTGCCAGCAATCTACTCAAAGCTGCTACTGCCAGCAATCTACTCAAAGCTGCTACTGCCACCAGCAATCTACTCAAAGCTGCTACTGCCAGCAATCTACTCAACGCTGCTACTGCCACCAGCAATCTACTCAAAGCTGCTACTGCCAGCAATCTACTCAAAGCTGCTACTGCCAGCAATCTACTCAAAGCTGCTGCTGGCAGCAATCTACTCAAAGCTGCTACTGCCAGCAATCTACTCAAAGCTGCTACTGCCAGCAATCTACTCAAAGCTGCTACTGCCAGCAATCTACTCAAAGCTGCTGCTGGCCCACGAGGCGTGATAGCAACCCCCCCCCCTTTTTTCCCCACAGAGTTAGGAAAGGTAATAACAATGATGAAGAGCACGGGCCCACTCACTGCCAAAATGTTGTGATTCTGTGTCCTGACAGTTGCAGATGACTTATTTATTTCCAATTTTAGCTACCATTGATTCTTTACGTGTTGGTGTTTTTGGTCTGTCTCAGATTGAGTTATTGAGTTACTAGCGGGTCATCATCATTGCACTCCGAACATGCCCATAGGTGCTCACATCCCCACCTCAGCAAGTCTCGAAGTGTCCAGCGACTGACGACTCCATGATGATTGATATGGTCGCTGAACGCCGTTGCTGTGGATGGCCTAGACTCATATGCCCTCACTCAGTCGCACGGTCCAGAATCAGTTTCCACGTTATAGACTGGCCAACCCCAGTCAGTCACTTCTACAGCACCTGGAGGCACCGTAGGCGATTGATCTCAGTCCTCTAGAAGCTCACATAAATCTATCTATCTTTCGTTCGCTCGAAGTATTGTCTATATCAGCAATGTCGTTTCCTTTATGAATTTTACAGCCTTTTGTAATTCTTGCAGTGGCCCATATAGTTTTGTCTGTAGTGTTGTATCTATGGGCCAATGGATTTTCCTCAGTCTACTATATTCAGTGCAGTCTTGAAGTATGTGTTCAGCAATCTGGGATGCATGTCCACATGTACAAGTAGTTGATGTGCCGATCTTGAATTTTGTATACATGTGACTATGGAGTCGATTGTGTCCTGTTCTTAGGCGTATAATGATAACTTGTTTATATATATTCATATTATGAAAGGCATCCAGATTTAGGGCTTGTGGTCCACTGATTGATTTGATTATCTGTTTCTTATGATGGTATGTAACTGGTGTATCTAGTTGTGTTCCTGTTGAACCTTCCTTTGCCAACTGATCTGCTTTCTCATTTCCTGGTATTCCACAGTGAGACGGGATCCAGTACAGGGCAACCCTGTGGTGCTTGCAGAGTTCAGTGAATAAGGTCTGCAGATGTGGTAATTTTCTGGATTGTAGTGCCTGGAGTACTGATCTTGCATCTGTCAAAAACATAA